>VYZT01049570.1:3731-21562 GCA_013400735.1 Pomatostomus ruficeps | reverse complement strand
CCGCCGCCGGGCCGGCCCCGGGTCATCCCGCCCCTGGGCTTGGCGCTGCCCTCGGGGGAGCCCAGGCGCGCTCCCCGCGGCCCCGGACGGGCCTGTTGCGCTCGCAGGCTGCCGGGCAGAGCGGCGGGACCGGGGCTGGGCGGGAGGAGCGCGGGGTCCCGGGCGAGTCCCCCGTGGGCCCGGGGGGAGATGCTGCACATGCCCGGCGTGACCCTTCAGCGCCGGCATCCGCGCCTGCCAAAGGTGAGCGCTATTTCCAGCGAGTGACGCGCTCCTGTTGGAGTGAAAAAGTGCCGGGTTTGGGAACTCGTGTTAACGTGCATCATGGAACGAGGTTAAGGGAATGACGGCGCTTACCAATCTTCTACTGTGCGCCAGGAGAGTGTTTCTCTGTCAAAAGAAGGGGAAAAAAAAGGATACGTTCTAAAGCTTTCTTTCTCATGAACTGAACTGTCAAGAGAAATGTCTAAAATTAAATTGCAATGCTTCTAAAATAATATGTTTTAAAGGTAACTTCTAGGTTAACGCAACTCTTCTGGTTTAGTCGTATGACTGTTGCCTCCTCCCTGATTTTTATTAATGTTTTAATGGCATGTGCTGCCTTCGTAAGAGGATAAACGTATATGTGCTTTGGTACAGTCGGTGTGGAAGTTAAATGGCTGCAGCCGTAAGAGTGGACAGTGGGAATGTGCTGATTAAGGTATATTAGGTTAAAGCGGTACAACTCGCATTTAAGAAGCTTTTTAGGAGGGAGGGCGTGTCTGGCCGAGGACTGCTCTCGTAGTTGGAAGTAGTTAGCAGTGATTTTGACTGCTTCAGCAGGAAGGCAAGGGCTGAACGGACTGATTTTGTTCCTCTGTCAGTGTTTTCACTTGGGGTGTGCTCACAGGTTTATGTGGCTGATTCGCTGCTACATGTGCCTGCTGTGTTTGAAAACTGATGTTGCTGCTGTGCGTCTGACAACTTTCTTGAGCAAGTTTATCTTTTACAAAACCTCTTCTCAGTGGTATACTTAATAGATCGCAATTATCACATCAGATACTCTGTTACATAGTGCCTTGTGGACCTTGTTCAGTGCTGCCTATTTGTGCTTTCTGACAATAATCCTGAAGGAGAAATGTTAGTTTTCAGCTAAAGTAGAAAAGTCCTTAGTTTTCAGCTAAACTGCTGCTTCTGGGTCAGTAGTTCAGGTTTACTTGAGCTACAAATCAAGGATAAGCCCAAAAGGAAGTTGAAGATTGATTGTAGTATATGCCAGGTAATCCATGCTGCAGTAAAAAATAAAGCCAGCAATAATTCTCAAGTTGTACAAATCAGCATTTGTGGGTGATGGTCACTTTTTTAAGTGTCTGGAGAAACTGAATAAAATATCAAGGTTTTTTCATGGCAGGGTTTTTTTATTATTATTTCCACTGAATCATCAGGTTATTTTATTATATGAAATTGCTTATTACCTGTTTTATCCCTAATTGCATGCATTTAGGGAATGAGGGAAAGGCAAATCTTAAGAGAACTATGCCAAAAAGCTTTATTTGACTCCAAAGTGTGTATCATTGCTTAGTGAGACTAATGACTAGCTAATTGGATGACAAACTTTAGCATTGATCAGGTATTTGCATGTAAGAAGGAAAATGGTGAAGGTGCAGTGGGCTAATGCATGGATGAAAGGTGGAGAGGTTACCATAGCACTAATGCATTGTCTTCCATTGAAAGAGGAAAATCCCAATTTCCGCAAATAAGGGAGTTTGTTCTGGAAACCTCAAAGTTTGTTACAGTTGTTTTCTGTTAGCCTGAAGAAACCACATACAAGCAGAAATTTTTTGGGTTTACAAGAGATGCCTGAGTCATCAGCATACCTTATTCGGAACTGTGGTTCCCAACATTGTTCATCAGATGTTTTCGTACTGTCCTACAGGAAGTGTGTGTCAAACTTCAGCAGCACTTGGAGATGTAGGTTTGTATTAATGAATGCTCTAACTACAAACAGCCCGTTTCCCACTGAAGCTGTCTTTAGTTTACTGTGTAGTTAAAGCAGCTGCATCAGGTCAAAAAAAGCTTTTTCTTTCATCTCTACTGGGCATCTTGACCCTTAGTTAAAACTTGCAATTTATGTCCTGGAGCAAATAGTTAATCATATTATCCTTGTTGCTCGTGGCCCTTGTGTGCTTCTCTGACATTGTTTAGTGTCCGGAGGTTATAGGTAATGCTCACAGTAAGACTAAAGCGTGTGAATAAAGGTAAACAGCATGAGAAGTTAAAAAACGTAGCTTTACTTGTTTTGTCCCATCTGTATTTCTGTCCTGTACAATCCTTTTTTTTTGTCAGGCATTTTTCTGCTGAGGAACTAAGGCACGTGTTGTAGGATTTCCCGTACTCCAGGCAGCCCTACATGGCTGGTGCCTGCGTACATCAATTTTCCTCCTGGAGGAACATCTTCCCAGGCTGCCCCTCTTGCTGTGCAGACCCTTCCCTGGGCTCGTGTCCCCCACACAGTGGTTTCAGGGGCTGAGTGAATGGTGATTTTTCTGGTAACTGGAAGTTATGATGTGGGGAGATCAAACATTTTTCAACGTTCTCTCAGCTCTGATAATTGCTGTGATGGTCATCTCGGAACAGCAGATTGAAGAAGCTGGGTTTTAATTGGTGGCATTTAGCTGGCCTCTCAGCAATGTGTGTTATCAAGTTCTACTGCTTCTGGAGAGAGCCTGACATTTGATTGATACATGGATTTAAAGGCTGTTTTATCTGTCCTTTGGTTTCCCACACCCACTGTTATTTCAGACCTGTGATTCAGCAGTGCATTGGCAGTGTAATCTCAGGAATAGTAGAATAAAGTATGGTGTGTCAGCTCATTTTTCTTTTTCTAAAAGAAGCACAAACTTCTAAGGATATTTACCACTTGAAATAATGCCTGGCTTAAAGCAAAGTCTGATACTAAATTCTTCTGTCTTGCTTTTTTTTGTGGTAGAAAGGTGTAAATTGTGCTAGCTCATGTGTGCTTCTGCTCTGCTTGTCCTATTGTTTTGATGTACTTATTATTTAGAGATTTAGCTAATAACATGGTACTGAGTGCTTTTCTTTCCTGAATGCAATAACCACTTCATGCAGAGGATGATAGTCATGTGTCTCCACCAATTGACATGATGCAGTCCTGGATGGCAGGAAGTGGTTGCAAAGTATCTACTGAGCACTTGGTACACAGGGAAGGTATCTTGGGAGCTGTGTACTCTTTTTTTCCCCCATCTTAATAGGTGGCAACCTTTCAAGGATTTAAAATCCAAACCTTTAAAATCTCTGTATTTTGATAGTTGAGTTCAGGGTTGCCTGGTGGATCCAAGAGGCTGCAGACTCCCTCTCTCATCACGAGGCCAGAGACACTCTTGCCTGTGACCAGTGTGTAGGTGTCCCTCTGCACCTGATAACTGGCCCCTGGGTCACAGAATGAGGAGGAGTTATGCATGTCCCCATGTCTGTGTTTGGACTGTGTGACAGGCAGGCTCCGTGCATGCAGGGCTTGAATATGAGGGGTTATAGCTGCCACTGCTGGTACCCAGAGCTTTAGTACCTCTTTGGCCAGGATGAGCAGAATAACAACCCTGGGTCACTGACAGGGTTTGCACCAACTACTAAGTCATTTGCAAACATTACCTGAAGTACTGTGGAGTTATGCTTTTAAATATACACATCGTATTCTGTATTTAAGAAAAAAGGTCCTATCAAAAAAACTTTACAACTTGTAGTTACACCTTTGACACAGATTCCTGTTGGTATTTCTGAAAGCTAGAGCAAGGTGCAAAGGACAGTGAATCAAAGTAATTTTTAAAGCCCTTGTCAAACTGGTCTGTTGAATGCCTTCTGGTTTTGTGACTGTTCTGATGGATTTTGGTGGGAGTGGGTGGAAGTGTGTGTGGTCAGTTTTGGTTTTTTTGTCTTTTTTTTTTTGTTTGTTTGGTATCTGTGCAAGCCTGCTGAATCTTGGAGGGTTGTGTTTATTGGTATAATATGATATGAATCAGCACCTGTATGAAACCTTCAACAGCAGTTTAAGACTTTTTGGTTTGAGAAAACCTTTCACAGAAATTCAGTAATGATTTTGATTGTATTTGCAGGAGTTTACAAGTATAGTACTATCATTAGAATTTGTCTGAAATAATGTCTTAAATATGTTCGCCCCACACCTTGGAAGAAAAACACCGCCTCAGAATATGTAAGTGTAAAGTTTATAGATTTTCCTGGTGACCTTTTGTAATATTATTTTAAAATATCTTTAGTAAATCCTTAACATGCAATTCCATCCTTCCTCCCCCCTCTCAATGTTTTTAGGATAACCCTGTATTCACAGTTACTATGAGCAGCAGCTACAAAAGATGATAAAACCCATCAGCTTCTATGAAAAGGTCAAAAAAAGCAAATTTCCCGTGTCTTAAAATAGAAAAGTATTTCACATTTTTAAAAGTGCTTCATAAAGATAAGTGGAAGGATAATGGAATAGTTGCTTTTCTTACACTCTTGTGCCTGAGAAGATATGTTGTGGCCAGCATCTCCTTAATTCTGTGAGTTCAGCTAGTGTTTGTGGACTTAAGTAACCGAAGGGGAATGAAAGGTAGAATAAAAGATGGAATTTCTGTCCTGTTTCTGGCTGAATCTTCTCTTCTTCCTTGCTGAAGAACCCAGCCAAGAGTCGACAGCCCAGTTTTTCAGTCCCTGAGAAGCTGTCTTCACAGCTCCAGTGATGTGACTGGTGAGGCTGAGGGATGTCCCAGGTGCTGGGGACCAAGTGACGACGTTGGTAAATCAGCCTGAGGCCCCAGTGGACTTGGAAGATGCCTTTTCAGGCTGGGCCAAGATCTTTGCAGAACCAGTAGGGAGGTCTGTGACCCTCACCTGTGCCGGGAGTTGTGTGGGGAGCTGCATCAGCCACCCCCTTAGAGCCATTGCTGGCAGTGCCAGTGATGGGGGGATTATTGAGGTTCCCAGAGGTGCCTACAGATATATTAAAATAGTATTGCTCTTCTTTTGTTCTAGTGAAGATACTGAGATACTGATTTGCAATTGCTGGTCATCTGGCAAAAGCTAAGAGTCAAATGTGACATTCCTGGTATTCCTTAGCATAAAAAGTAAACAAAAAACTTAAGGGCTGTGTCTTCACTTACATGTTTTCATGTCGGAATAAATTCCTTTAAAGGCCTGAATTTTTGGTTTTGTTTAGCTGGTTGTGTTTTGGTTTTTTTTAAATTGATTTTCTGTACTTGTCATGGAGCAGAGCTCTTAAAAGGGGGGTGTGGGTATGTGGATGTGTAACTGAGAGAGAGAAGTCTTTTCTGCTTTCTCTGAGTAGAAAAGCCACGGGTGCGGGAGAAGATTTTCTTGGAAATGAAAGTATCCTGACTGCTTTCACTTTCTAGTTCTCTTGTGATAACCACTGTGATTATTTTAAAGTGGGTGCAGGTTGCCTTGAGTTACAGTGACGGGTTGTGTGTGTGTTGGTTTTATTTTGTATAGTTGTTTTTTGTTTCTTTGTTTTCTTGGGGTTTTTTTTAGCTGGCTTTGTTAAACTTCCGCATCAAACCCTGGTGACTAAGTTACCGATGTGATGGCCTTGAGTCAGCAGATATGCACCTCTAAATTGAGGGAATTCAGGTTCTCAGCAGGGGCCTGTTGACTTGTGCAGGGGTAACAGTGTAGCATCACGATTCAAATCACAAGTTAGCGTATTAGGTGAGTAATGTAGGAGAGGCTGTTTTGACAATGTATTTCAAAAGGATTTTATGAATTCAGGGTAGAATTCAGTTTTTTTCACATTATGAAATAGAGATGGCTTCTGTTAGCTGATGATTACACTTTATCGGTTGGGGTGCTGTTAGAGAAGTCAACATCTGCCAAAAGTGGAAAATATTCGACTGGAGTGAACATGGGTTCAGTAGTTGAGTGAAACTAATGTCACTCACCTGTGACTTCTGCCAGGGAGCCGAGTGTGTGATCCATGGGATGAAAGCTCCCTCCATTCCCTTTGGGACTGTGATATGTCCGGAGTTCTTGTTAATGGGTGGTCAAGCATAATTATTTGGGAAAAGCTGACACTCTCAATCACAGGAGTTAGTTGCATGCAAAACTGTGCAAGTTGAAAGTTTTCTATAAGCTCATCTTTTTTATTGTTTAAAAAAGGGAAAGAATGCTAAAGGTGTGGGGGCTGAAGGAAGGATGAGGAGGTGCGATGCCTTCCTGCAGAGCATACCTTGCACAATAGTACAAACCCAGGCTTTGTGCCAAGTAAAGGTACAAACTCAGGCTGTGTGCCAAGCAAAAGGAAACACTTTCCCCTGTTTCCTCGGGTTGGCAAATGCCATCTCTTGCTGTTTTTTCTGAACACTTGTAACTCTTAATTTGGCAACACAGTGTGTTCTGAACAGCATGTGTCCGATTTGGGTTACCTTACATTAATACTGTGCTGAATATAGATGTTATCATAAGCTGTATTGTGCCTGCACACCTCAGCCAAATTTGCAGGTAAAATGGGGAGCAGCTGTAGTGTGTGCTGTGGTGACCATCTAAAATGCGGCTTTCTTCCAGCATTGCAATTTGTTCTCTCTCATTGTATTGCGGGGTTTACATTCCTTTATTGCTAGGTTTCTGTAGGACTACAAAACTTGCAATTGACCAAGAGCTCTACAGATCATTAGTAGAAAATTTTCATGAAACTTCTTTTTGAATGATCCTGTCTATATGATCTTTGTGCTCTGTTACCACCACCCCGTTTTCCAGAAGTGGATGAAGTGTCTCTTGACTGCAGAGGGTTACACCTCCCTGCCTCAGTGTTTGAGGCGAGCACAGCAGACTGTTCTGGAGTGGCTAGGGGCGTGTGCTGACTCCTGCTGACACTCACAGGGCTCTATCTTCGGGTAGAGGGGTGGTTTTAGCATAATGAACTACACAGTAGTTTTCCTGGTGAGTGTGGTGCAGAAACTGGGTTTGGTCTTTAACATGAATGAAATGTTTGACTCAAAATATTGAGATTGTTGTGAAATGCTGTGAAAGAAGAACTGGGTCCTAAGATGGTATAAAGGACAGATTGACACAAAATGTTATGAGCTGGACACTGATGACTTCAGCTGTCAGTGGGAGGCTTTCTGAGTTCTTGTCTGTTTAATTATAGAGTGGTTTTCCTATGTAATTAGTAACACCATTCATTCCAAGCATTTGAAAATCATAATTAAAATATTTAATCTATTCAGACTAGACTCTTGCAATTTAAGAAGGCACTGATTTTTTTTTTCTGGTTTGGTTTTGTAGTTTTCATTGTTTCATGAATATCATTAGCTTTTCTTTGCCATAAAGGATGAAATTCAGGAGGATGTTGAAAGCCATCAGCATGAGAGTTTCCCTGAAATCTGGTGTTACCTGGTGATGGGACTTTAACAGGAACAGCGTTGTTGTAAGTGGTTGCACCACTGAGTGTCCACAGTTTTAAAGTATCTCTCCTTCTAAGGGTGTTGGAGAGGTGGAATCCAAAGGACATGTGCTGTGGAACAGCTTGAAGGCTGGAGTTGCAACTAGGTTAACTTTGAAAACATCACCTGACACAGACTTGTGTATGTAAAACACTTTTTTGTAAGGGCATCAGAAATATTGGTATGCAGATTCTAACCGGTTTTATTCTGAGATGCACAGCTTTGACTTGATGCTTTTGTTTATAGCTGGTTTCTGAATTATTTTATCTGGTGGATTCTTGCTGAAAAAAATTACACTCTGCACAGCCTTTCTTTTAAAATGTTTCTGTTATCAACTAATTGGCAACAGTCAAGCTTATCAAAGTTTAGGTGCCAAGAAAATGCAGATTGTGCCTAAAATATCCTTGACTAAAGCTTTTTTAGCCATCAGGTGAAAGCATATTTTCAGCTTTACAGTAAGCAGAAGTAGACAGAACCATGTGTTTAATAAAAGCTTGTCAGAGAGAAATTAGTGTTTTCAAGGCATGATCTGGAGCTATTTGAATTTAGCTGACCCTTGTGTCTTACCATGCACAGAATTTGTGGAAATGAATACATGTGATACAGTGGCATTCTATCCCCCTGTGGCTTCTTCCTACCGTCATCATTTCACTGGAGTTGTACCCTGAAATCTAGAGGGCTCCGTTTAGGAGAGGATGTTCATTTGACATTAGGGTCTGAGTCTGAGGTGTAAAACTTTTGGATTGTGAATTATGTAGCTGTATTTCATGCCAGCTTTTACTTTTGTTGAACAGTAAATGGTAGGCTTGAGGTCACACATGGTTTATGTGATAACTGTCCTCCTCACAGCTGTGTGAGTCCAAGGAAAGTCAGATACCTGTGCTTGAAATTTCTATTCCTGTTCTCAAACCAGAAATGACACTTTCTGATTTTCAGTCAAATTTCAATTAAAACATAAAGCTATTTTGAGAAGTTGAATTTAGCTGTGTTTTTACTGTGATTAAGCCAGGGGAAAAAAAAAAAAAAGAAGCAGAGTGTCACATGGAAGTTGAAAATAGTATTCATTTACATTCAGGTGTGTGCTTTGAGAGTGCTTTAAAGTAAGCGTCTGGAAAAGGCTGAGTATGCATTGGCACATGGCGTTCCTCATTCTTTTCAGAACAGGAGATGGCAGGAACAGACTCCTGCTCTACTTCCCTTTTGTTTTTGGTTTCATTTTGTTCTTCTAAAAGTTAGTTACTTTGAAGAAGAAATTTCTCCTGGGACCGCAGCTGTTGAAAGAGTACTTTTCTTTCTTTCTTTCCCCTAGCACAGTGTATAGGTATAAATGGTCTGGTTAGAGGACTGAATGCTATATTGCATGCCAGAAATTTTAGGTAATTACTGAGAAAGTGTTCCTATACTTTGCAGATTTTAACTTTTGCTTTGTTTTGATATAGAACCATGGGAAAATATATGAAGTGTTTTTAAGCTTGTAAATATGATTCTTTTTTAAAGCTAAGTAGGTTTATAGACAGTTTACGCAGTGGTTTCCTTTCTTGGCATTACCTATTTTCCCATCTGTCAACTTCTTTTCTTCAAATTCTGCTTGTATCTCATTTAAATTCTCCCACCTGTTTGAGGACCATGTTTTTCTCGTTTAGAGACTTTCCCACTACTGTGTAGTTTTCTTACTTTAGAACCTTTTAATTATTTGGTGGTACTAATTAGCAAGTTTTATTTATTCTGGCATCTAAGCTTGTAACTTAAAACTTTTTTTTAAATGGAGTGCTAGAATGAAGTCTTCTCTGTCTGTATTCCAGTACTTGTTTGGAAGTTAAAAAATAACCAACAGCTCACTGGCAGCTTTGAAAAGTTCTCTCTGGTCTTGCACGTGTTGTATGGGACTCAGTGTTGAAAGCCACAGAATGTCTCTTGTGACAGCCCTGCCTGGACCACAGTTGTCCCCTCGCCCAAAGCTGCCTGAGCTGCCTTTTTGGGTACAATCTGCTGGTCCACAGGATAACCTCTGGATTTATTAGTGGTAAAGACAGACAGATTTTCCCCATCATCACCAGTTCCTGCTCTTGCTAAGCTGTGAGTGTTGCTTTGAAGCTTTCTCTGGGGCTGATTTTAAGGTGACTGGTAAATGTGCCACCTACCTGCTAGTGCTGAGTGGAGGGTGTGTGCAGTGCACAGGCTCTGCTGAGTTGTAAGAGGCCAGGGAAGGTACTGAGTCCTTTGTGAGCTAACTGAGTAGAAAAGGAGTGAAGATTTTACTATCAGAGTTTATAATCTCTGTCATTGATGGAGAGTATGTTGGCATAATGCTGCTCCTAGAAAGGTGGCACAGAATTTAAATTTTTGTTTCAAATAATTTTCCAAAAATGTGAACTCATTAGAGGAGTATTTCATACCCCTTTTATTTAAGTCAGCTTGTGAAGCTTCAGATAGGTATGTGGTGATGGCAAAAAGTCATTCTTGGTGATATTGGTATGACACCACTGAGACAGGGAAAACTGTCAGGGCTAAACTACAGCAAATAGTGCTTATGAGCCAAAGTTGTAAATTTCTTGAGACCATGTCCGACTGTATTAGAATAGAACATGTTCAGTTTTCTGTGGGAGGTGAGGCAAATGTGTGTTTCAATATAAGGTAACTCAAAGTCCATTAACCCCCCTCCCCCCAAACTTTAAACATTATCTTTTTTTTCTTTCTCCTTGAAAGAAAATGTCATAGAAAATTCCAGTTGCCCTCTGTGGAGTCCACTGCTGAATTTACTATTTCTTTAATTGGGAGGTAGTAAAATTACATGCTGATCCCTGGTACAAATCTCACCACATCTTTGAATATTGTAGTGTCTCTGTTGTGTTTGAGGTTCATTTCAGTTCTAATATCACCTGCATCCATGGAGGTTGTTACCCAGCGCAGGTGAAAGCTGCTGGCTGCCCTTCGCAGGCTGCAGTCTGTGGTGGGGCCGTGGCCTTTCCGCAGGGACACAGCACGTGCCAGTGCCTTCCCGGTGCTTGACCCAGGAAAGGCTGTCTCACCCGAGCAGCTGGAACTGCTGTTAGAAGCCTCTCACCTTCCAGGCGACCTGCTAAACACTGCCCCGGATTTTACGTGGCTGAATGTCATCTTGTAGGCTTGTTCCTCTGCAGGGGTGTTCCTTGTGCCTGTCCCTGCCCACGCTCCCCTCCCCAGGCTAAAATCAGGTGTATCTTTACATGATTTCTTTTTAAATTATTTGGGGGGGGGGGGGGCAAATAAGCTATCAAATAATTTTGCTGAATGTTGCAAATTAGTGGTGTGTGACTTTTCTGATGTAATTTTATCTTCTAATGCACCAACAGGTGGGGAGGAGGTGACCAATTGAGAGTGTGGGATGAGTTCACCTTTGGCAGACCTCACTGCAGTGGAGTGGAGGTGCTCTCCCTCTGTTCTTCTTCCCAAGCCTGCTGTTGTCTCTGCTAACTTCTTGTGGCCCAAGATGTGGGCAGGAGCAGGCAGTGTGATCACGAGCTGCATGCTGGCTGGCTAAGGTGCCAGGAATCCCGTGGGTGCTGCTGAGGCTTTTGGGGATCCCTGGGGTCAGGCCAAGCTGCTGGAGGTGGTCTTGAGCTGTCAGGGCTGTTGCTTGTGAGAGACAGGAGGGCAGACGTGCCTGGGTACATGCCCACTCTGTAATTACAAGGCCTGTTTCTGTAGGAAATCATGTTACTAATTTTTTTTTTTTAATTGGACTAAACGGAAGAGGCCTTTATGGAAAGACTTTCTGTTGAGTTCGGTTGTTTCTTTTATTCCTTCCTATTCAAAACAGACAGCTGAGTTCTTTCCCCAAATGTGTCCCTTCTATTGAATACAGTGGACTCTTTGTAATACAGACCTGTCTGTAAAAAAGTGCAATTTAAATTTTATTTACAATTTCTCTGCTGTACTATGCTGAATTTTGTGTGGAAAAATTGTGAAATCTCCCTGGTATCACTTACCTAGGGCATGTAGCAGAGTTGTTTGAGGTGAAGTGGAAACTTTGATCTTTGTGCCATTAACAGCTGCAGTAAATTAAATCCTTCTGGATGTGCACACCTAAAGCAGGGAGTGGAGAACAATGTATGGCATTTCAGCCTGTGCAGGAGCAGGTCTGATTGTGCTTGTTCATTTGTGAGAAGTGTACACCAGGAGCACCACATCTGTCACTGTGAAAATTTTAATTCTTCTCCTGTTGGTGTAAGTTTTCGACAATAGTGCTTAGGTAGGATGGTTACTGTGGGAGGCTTTTCCCCCCATCAGTTTCTCTCACTGGATAAAAGAAGGATTAAAATAATGGCAGAGCAACAACTCATAAGCCTGCTGCTGCACAACAGTTGAATCCAGTGGAAATTGGTGCAGTCTTTTTCTTATCCCCTCCCTTGTCCCATCCCTGACTCTCACTTTGTTGGCAGGAAATTAATGAATGCAGAGAGCGACTCTCTTGGCTTATTGGGAACGTCACCTGGCTTGCCAGGGGTTTGGGCAAGTGGTGATGCTGGCTCCAAGGTAGGAGTGGCATCTGGCAACACCAGCCTGGGCTGGCCAGCACTGGCAGGAGCTACAGCCTGGGAAGAACAGCTGAGTCCTCGGAAGCAGCTTGTGGTCTGACAGTCCCTGTGAGTGTTACTGTTTGTAACTGTTACAGAGCCTGGGATCCTACTGATCTGAGGACACTTGGAATTTCCAGAGTTGGTTTGTTTGCTCCTAGAATAGTTGCCCTTGTTACCATAATGGCTGAGTGAGGAGGATGAATAATAGGGCTAGCTTGGTGTTTGCTTGGGAGCTCTTCTGTATTGTGCAGAGGAGGGTGAGGCTATCATGATGGCTATTTGGAGAAAAAAAGCCCTATAAATATGCTGAATGTTTGAATGGGCTAGTGGGACTGCCTTTTCCACTTGAGACTTAGACCTGTGGAAGGACTGTGAAGAGCATCAAGCAGCCAGAATAGCTTGTATTTGGTGTGATGTGTTAAACTGTGATTGGGATGCAAAGGAAAATATCTCAAAGTGTAAAAATGTGGCTCTCATGGCAGTGTTGTTTTAGATCAGAAAGACAAGACTGAATATTTTTAAAAGTGACTACAATAAAATTATACCCTAGGCAGTAGTCATTCCTATGAGGTGGTGATATCTGGTCAGACACTGTAAAATGCGATGTTTATGCATGATGGTAAATATCTGTGAACAGAATAAAAAAATTGAGAAGTAAACTTTTAGAACAGAAAGCTGCCAGGAGTGATTGGGAAAGTATCATAAAATCATAGACTGATCTGGGTTGAAAGGGACGTTAAAGTTCATTTTGTTCCAACTCCCTGACATGGGCAGGGACACCTTCCACTAGCCCAGGTTGCTCAGAGCCCCATCCAACCTGGCCTTGAACACTTCCAGGGATGAGGCATCCACAGCTTCTCTGGGCAGCCTGTTCCAGTGCCTCACTCCCCTGACAGTAAAGAATTTCTTCCTAATATTAATCTAAACCTACTCTAATTTTGAAGCCATTCCCCCTTCTCCTGTCACTCCAGGCTCTTGTAAATAGTCTCTCTCCATCTTCCCTGTAGGTTCCCTTCAGGTACTGGAAGGCCGCAATTAGGTCACCTCAAAATCTTCTCTTTTTCAACCTGAATAGCCCCATTTATTTCCTTTCCTCGTGTGTGTATGTGTACCCTGCTTTAACAGGGCATTGAATTGGATGATCTCCAGAAGCCCCTTCCAACCCCTGCCCCTGTGGTTCTGTGTGTATTTATGTACACGCAGTTTGCTGTGTGTCTGTCACCCTCCAGCCTCCTCCTCCTTGCTATCTGTATCATGTTGCTTCTGACTGAGCCCACTGGCTTTAGTTTGCCATGGCTTGTGCATGTTTTTGGCAGGTCTCTTGGGTGTTGAGGTGGGGCTGGGGCTGTGAACCACTGGCACCGTGGCACTGCCCAGCTGTTCTCCATGGGTGGGCTCTCGAAGGAATCCTCCTGAATTTTAGATTAGTTTACAGGTAATATGAGCTGGTGCTTTGCTGGTGCTTTGAAAGACCCCTCCTGCTGCCACCAGTAACTAATGACCCAACAGACTTGAATTGGAGCAGAGAGATTTTTGATAATTACTGCCACAGTGACTGGAGTACGTAAGAATCAAAAGCAATTTTTGTGAGGCAGATTTTCCTGTGGTGGTTCCAGTGAATACAACCTGAAGTTTAACTTGTGTCTGGTTAAGTGAAACTGCAAATCTCATTTGTTTTACTGTAGTTAATTAATTTTAGAGCTGCTGTCATTACTGTTGGGAAGCTCACTGTTATGCTGAGCAGGGTGTGGAGAAACCACGATGGTTTAGAACAACCAGACCTCAAAATTCTCAGTAACTTTACATTTCTGGCACCTTTTTATTTTCAGTAAGTACTAAGGCTGCTATCCTTTCTTGATTATCATCCTGTCACTGAGGCTCATTTAGGAGTAGCTATCAGTAACAGCTAGAAACATGGATTCAAGCAACAGTGTTCATAAATCAGTTCATAGACTAATTTTAAAATTTCCCCCTGTGAACTGAGCTGGTGGTTTTCCTGCTCGTTGCAAGAATATTCCTCATGCAGGTGATGATTTGGCTCATAACTTCTGGGTGGTTTTTTGTAAATAACTGCCAGAGGTGGTTTTGCCTTATATTTAGTGTCAGAGAATACAAACCAAATTCCTCAAGCCTCTCCTTAAAATCTTATTTCAAAATGTTTAACTATTAGCTTGAATGAAGACAAATGTATATGCCAGGAGTGAAAACGATTTTTTTTTGGCCACATATGAGGCTCAGAATAATGAGTGTTTATATGAATGCATGATTTCATGTTGTATAAAAACCTTAATATCAAACATTGAAATTCATTGAAAAGTCACTCGTTAAAGCATGGAAAGCACAGAAATATGGTGAGGGTGTTTTGTGTGTTGTCCAGGATCAATATGGATTATGTAAGGCTATGATTAACTAGAATCTTTCATTTAATTTTTGAGAGAGGAGTGTATACACCTAAATAGTGCACTGAAAAGTTTCCCCCTTAAAAGTTTTACTTGGGCGAGGCCGTGGTTGGCAGAAAGTTCCTGCCATACACCGTGTCCTTTTGCCTCCTTGAAGTAAGTTTTTGCTCTCAGTCCAGTTGCACTTTGTACAAGCTGCTGCTGTAATTGTCAGATTTTGGCAGCCTGTGCAGAGCAATCCGGGACTGAAAATCTGCTGTCTTAGTACATGTCCTTTGCTCTCCACAGGTGATTTTTGTCTGAGCCACAACTGAGGTGCATTTTGCATTTGTGTGTGTATAAAAATATATCTTTACCTACTTTCGTAGAGGATACAGTGTCATGTTAGAGGTTTCTCTTTTCATACCTGAACAAAAGGAAGCCCAGTTAGCAGATGCTGGGCAAGGGAACCTAATTCTGTTGTGCTTTAAGGAACACCTCACAGCTGGTGCAGAGATTTAACTTGGTCTTTGCACTAGCAAAATAGTGCTTTTAAAAATATATGTATCCATATAACCACTTTATAATTTATATATTTTTATAAATACGTTTATTCTGCTTATACATGGAGAAAAATCTTGAGGACAGAGCTGAGAAGAGCAAAGACATGCAATAAAGCCTTCTGGAGCTGACTGCATGTTTCCCCTGTGTTTCAACTCAGTAGTTTTGTGGAAGGAGTTAGTTTTATTTGCCTATTTGGAACATGACCAACAGCATATTTAGAAAATGGTTAATGTATCTATGTTGCTGGAAGCTATAATGTACAGCAGTGTCTGTGGGCCTTTTAACTATTCCTGGGAGATATGATTAATGTGGCAGAAAATGATATTCACAGTAGTAATTGAGGGTCTTTAGTATGCTTGTCCTTTGTATGTTAAACTATTTCTGTTTGTTTGTTTGTAGCAGAAACTTAAAGCCTGTTTACAGAGGATTACATTCCTTTAAGCTCACAGTGTTCTTCTCATTACAGCAGCATCATATGAGGAAACCAGCTTATTAGCTTCTTGTCTGCAAGCAATGCCATTAGCAGGTCCTCTGCAGCTCAGGCTTCATTAGAATTGTCTCTAATATAAAAATAAAATATTTGTGCCATGTCATTTGCGTTTTCCTCCAACAAATAGGTCTTATAAATCAGTGTTGCACTAGAAAGTAAAGAAAGTGGGATTTGTGTGGAGGGCCTGAGTCAAGATGCCATTCTCAATATTTGCATTTTCCTCTTTCTTTCTTTTTGTCTCTAATAGAAGTATCCATCCCTCAGGAATCAGAATCATGGCCTGGGTTGGAAGGCGCCTTAAAGCTCATTTTTTTCCAACCCCTCTGCCATGGGCAGGGACACCTTCCACTAGGCCAGGTTGCTCAGAGCCCCATCCACAATGGCCTTGAACACATCCAGGGATGGGGCATCTGCAACTTCTCTGGGAAACCTGTTCCAGTGCCTCACCACCCTCACAGTAAAGAACTTTTTCCTAATCTCTAATCTAAACCTACTCTCTGTCAGTTTGAAGCCATTCCCCCTTGTCCTGTCACTCCAGGCCCAAATAGATAGAAATAATCTCTCTCCGTTTTCCTTGTAGGCTCCCATCACATGGTGGAAGGCCGCAAGTCACTCCTAAGCCATCTCTGTTCCAGGCTGAACAATCCCAATTCTCTCAACCTTTCCCCACAGGAGAGGTGCTCCATACTTCTAATCAGTTTGGTGCCCCTAGAATATTTTCATTACATACTATTGAAATGTGAACTGTGTAGTGAGGACACAGATCCTGTTTTCTCCTGCTAATGGTTGAATCATCTCATTCATTCCTGAACATACGACCTTTATCTGTGCTTGGAAATGGAAAAGGCTTGTTTTATCTTCTGAGTTTGTAAGTGCTTATGTTGCAAATGCAAATATTTGAATGTTGCCATGAATAAAGCCAAAGTTTACATGTGCTTCTTCAGAAGCTACAGAGAGGAGAAAATAAACAGATCAAAAGGTGGCTAATTTTCCCCCCAAATTTATCTTCACTATAATTCAGTATTAGTCAGTTTATGAGATTTGCCTTGTCCAGTAAAAGCATTTGTGTAATTCAGCTTTTTGCTCTGATTGTAGGAAGTTATCAGAGTTTACAGTAGTATCGTGGAACTAATTTGGGCACAGTATCTCCCTAAGATGATAGTAGTGGAGATCCTTTTCTGCTTCACTGATGCTGGCACAGCTACTGAATATGCTATTGTGTGAGGTTATAAACCAGATAATGTTAATTGGGCATTTCCTGAGAGCAGGGGAGGGATGGCTGAAAAAGGAGAGAATTGGAAATAAGGGCATGCATTCCTAATATACAAATTTGGCTTCCATCCAGGAAAATGGGAGAATTTCCTGTTAGTTAAAATCTTCCAAGAGCTGAAAGCCTGAAGATACATCCTGCATACCTCGAGGAGCCAGAGGAAAGGGAAAGGCTGGGAACAGCTCATGCATGAAAGCCCCAGGGAGCAGACCGCTGTTCTGTGTGCAGCTGGATCCCAGGGCAGCCATAGCATCAGTGAACCATGTCCTTTGTGTGGCCCAGGACTTGGGGTACCCTGCAGCAGCTGTACCAGCAGAGTCTGGTGTCATAGATCAGGTCCTGGGGACTTTTTAGAGCTGAGTCAAATGCTATTGAGGCTCCATGGAGAACATGTGAGACGTGTGCACTTATGTCCAGACACTGGAGATATTCCTGGAGTCTTGGCTCACTAAATGGAGGATCTCTGCTAGAGAAAAGATACGGAACCAGTCATGTAAATTTGAGGCTAGGATGGCAAACAGAAGTGGGTACAGGCAAATTTGAAAGAATGGAGGTGGATTTCTTAGCACCAGTAGTTGGACCTGGATCTGTTGGAATGATCTGGTTTGGGTCTCCATTTGAAAAGAGAGGCTGCTTATTAAACTGAATTAAAGTACAGTGAGTTATAATTCAGAATTTGAACCTCTGCAGAGGCAAGGTTGGAAAAAATAGGCAATCAGGAAAGAACTGCATTGAAAAAATATGACAGCGTTTTTATGTTAGAACTGATAGCTGTGATCAGAATCTTCCCTCACTGACCTGATTTGATGAGCATACATTGGTTTAGGTACTTCAGACACTTGTAAATACCTACCTGCTGCCTTCTTCATTTTTTGTCTTTGTTTTAGTGTAGGGTGAGCTCTTTTGTGTATTTTTGGGTATAGCCTATGAGTGAATTATAATTGTTTAATATATGTATGTGTTTGTAGACATTTGAGGGTCTATATGCTACGGTCACTTCAGGTCACGTTAGCCCAAGCTTCATGAAGAGTAAAGCTTTTAGGGTAAATGTAATCAGAATGAGCATTAATGGGAGTAAGGAGCATGGCTTGCTTCATGTGTAGAAGTCTGTCTATGGTATTG
>VYZT01049563.1:0-12528 GCA_013400735.1 Pomatostomus ruficeps | reverse complement strand
TGTCCTGGGGTGGTTTTTATGCTGTNGAATGTCCTGGGGTGGTTTTTATGCTGTGGGTTTTTTTCTTTCTTTTTTTCCTATCGTCTGCTTAAGCCCAGGAATGAGTCCTGTAACCTTGAGCTCACAGAGAGAAAACCTGGCATTGTTTGTTTTTATCTCTTTGAGATAAAGCGCAAGTTTTTTTCTTTCCTTCCAGTAGTCTGTCCAGCTGTGAGTTAGGACAGAAGATTTTTGTCCTTTCCCCTTCCTGCTGAAATTGCAGTTTTCTTTTAGTTTATTTTTCCCTTTTTTTAGACTGTTTGGCTTGTTTTTTCCTATCCGAAAAATCAGACCATCTCCAGGAGAGACAGTTGGCGGAACCCTCATCAGAAGCTGCCGGACACGCCGGCCCAGCTGGGCCAAATCTCCAAGAAGAGCTGAACTAAAGAAAAGAGAGACTCTGAAAAATCCACCATCTTTCTCCACAGTAGAGAAAGTTTACAGTCTAATATTATTCAAGTTTTGTTTTGTTTTGTTTTGCCTGCGTGTGCCTTGCTTGTCAAATAAACAGTTCTTTCTTCACGTCCCACCAAGATGATTTTAATTCCGAACATTGGCTGTGGGGAAGGGCTGTAATTCTGCCTTTTTAGAGGAAACACCCTTTTAGAGTCTCCTCCCAAAATTTGTCTCAAACCGAGACAGGTAGGCAAGTTAAAGATAATTTGGGTCTTGTTTTGTGTACATAATAGTGAATTTGGTTAAAAACAAAGTGTTAGTTATTCGAGTATTTCTTCCTTGGGCACATATATATGTAGGGGTTTGTGAGCATACTAGATTTTTCTAGGATAGTCTAGAGATGTTTGTTTGTGATGTTGTGACCTATATAACATTTTACATGTAGGCTACTGCAGTCATTCAGAATCGCCTGGCAAACACTTAAGTAGGAGCAGAAGGCTTCCATGTTTTAGTGGAAGGGAATACGACATTTCCCATCCTGTAGCTGGAAGAATTCCTTCTCTTTTCCCAGGAGAAGAAACACACTCTTCAGAATAATCTGCTATTTGGAATAGCCACAAATACTGAAAGCTATCTCATGATATGTCACACAAAGCTAGTCAGTTTATTAAAAACCTCATGGGTTGAAAACAACTTGCTTTCGGTGCTCTCTCCAAGAATATATCTACACAGACAGCTTATTTGGATTCTGAGATAGCGTTAGCAGCCAAGAAATCTGGCTTTCACATGTTTTCAAATGTACTTAAATCAAAATAAAACACATTTAGGCAGTATATGGCCTGGGCAAGAGCTCACATCATGAAACTGATCTTGTTTTTTAAGATGTATGAATGCAAAGGGATAGGATCAAGGCTTCAGTTTTTGGCCAGGCCTGAGGAACCATCCCTCTCTCTTATGGTAGCTTTCAGCTGTGTGAACACTCCCAGTATGGTTCAGCAAAAGCCAAAATGGCAGAGCTGGTAATGGCTTGCAAGTGTGACAGACAAGAAGTGCTCTTCATGTCATTTAGAGCTGAGAGACGGAGCTCAGCATATCTCAATCTACCTCTACAGTTATTAGATACTGGCCTCTAATTGATGCTCAATAGCAAGGCTTTAATATTTAGTTGTTAATGCTAGTGCTAAATGCACTGGTATCCCTGCTGAGGTGAGTGTCTGAGAGGATATTTTTCTTTGTGAATCAGTTCCAGGGAAGCCAGAGATGAAGGATAGACAAGGAATACCTAGGCAGATACTGATTTCTCTTCTGTCATGACAAGCACCAGTGTTAGCTATAGGGGAGCACACTGCAGCAACCAAAGCTCCTCCGCCCAGTAACCATAGTACTTGTATGTGGTACTAGCTTCTACAGAGGTAAACAGTTATTACCTAATAAAAGCCTGCCTGACCTTCAGATTGCCTCCATGTTACAGGATTTCAAGCCTGAAAATTCAGCTGCATATGCAAGTGGTCACAGTGCGCAGAGTCCTCAGAAAGCTTTTATGCCAGTGACAAGTCACACAGGAATCTTCTAACAAAGCCAGGGGCACAGACATGGAGACAGCTATTTTCTATACCAACAAATTTCTCCAGGGTAGAAAACTAATTTCAGTTTTCAATCCCTTTCTTCTTGCAGAAAGTCCCAGATGCATGTCAAATAGCATAGAAACCTTGCACAGTCCACTGCCCTCCATCAGAAGCTAAGCTGAGACTAACATCTGAACAAGGTCTGTGAGTTGAAACCCCTCAGAGGCCTTCAAACCAGAAGACAGAGGCTTTAACTTTGAAGCTATCCATATTCCCTCTTATTGGGATGCTCATTTTGCTTGGAATTATCTTGAAAGTTAAAATAACTAGGGTTTGTGATATGTGATAGTACAGGAAAGAGAATCAGATATTTCTGTGAATGTTGCAAATGTGGAACTGCGTGAAGGAAACTTTCCTGTCTGACCATTCAGGATCCACCGTGTCAGTCACACTTCCACAATCAGAGACTTTCACTGCTGGGACTGAAGCCCCTTCACAGGGTGTGGATCCAGTGACCTGACAGGTGCCCCACTCCTGCACACTCCACACTCACACAAGGTTTCTTTACCAGCTCAACCCCAGGTTTCTCATAACAGCGTATCAGACCTCTGGATCCTTAAAATAATTTAATCCTGGTAGGGCAACAAAGTAACAGCTCAAGCCGGATGTCTCAGAAAGGACCCTGAACAGAGGACTAGCTAGGTTTTTATACTCTCACAATTTAAGCCCACAAAAATCTGTGGTCATTGGCTCCTGCTGTGTCTCTGAATGCGCCCCTCACCTGGTTGAGCCACAGGTCCCCGGGCCCTTTGTTATGCAAAGGGTCAGAACCTGTTCATGGCCCCTTGCCTCGGGCTCCCCTACTCAGAGCTCAGCCTGCAGCTCCCACTGCAGCTGCAAACAGAGCTGCCTGCGCTGAATGGGTTCCTCAACTCTTAACATGAAAATTCCAGGTACTGCTAATGATACACCTTACCATTGCAGGATTTCCTTCACACATTTCACAGCAGATCTTCTGAAACTCTGTAGGGTTTATATATGCCATTTTATTACTTTAATCATCTAATAGAGAGATAGGAATAAACCCACGTGTCTTAGGTGTACAATGCACACTTTGTATAAAGTAGGGAATTCTGAAGGTTAATTGACCATAAACATGTTGAGACCAAAACATTTTTGACAGTGATACGGTGAATTGTACCATCTGCTATTTTATTAAATACGTTTACACAGATGAACATCAAAGCTGCTGACTATATGGATCACATTGTTGAATCAGTTGGAACTCCTTTTGGATCACACTTTACTGTCTGATATGTTTCTAAACATCATTAAATGCTGTACCTAAAAATTGAGAGGTAGAACTAGTATTATTTACTTTACAATCAGAAAGGGTGCCCCAGAGCAGGGCATCAGGCAAACTCCTGACGACAACTGACATCCAGTTGAAAAGTCTGTTCATGGTTTGGGGCCCCAGACCAGAGACTCTGTGGTTAGGAACAGGCTTGGCTGTGGTGGGAGCTGTAACTCAGGCAGGGACCAAGTTCAAGAGCTTCTGCCTGAAACCAGCTTCCATGGGTCTGCCCTTGTAAGCCTCCCCCCAGAGCTGTCAGGGAACCTTTCCCAGCATCACCAGAAGGAGGAGGTACTGCCCCAGCTGCACTGTGTCCTGGCTCTGAGCTCAGGCAGACAAAACCCCAGGATGGGGGAGGATCTGTTCCTCCAGCACAGTTGTTTACATGCAAACATGCTACTGTTGTGAAGGATTCAGTACCTCAGCTATATAATTTTATCTATCTGCTTCCAGCCCACTGAAAATGTGAAGTAAATTACTTGGCAATTGCAGAAGAGTAGGGGGTGTGTGAGGAATCCATTAAGAAGATTCAGCTGACAAAAGGTAATTTGTTAGGACATGGTAACTTGGTTGTTTGTAATTGTTGGTAGCTTTTGTAAAGATTTTTGACTTCCAGAGGGTTAACCACTTTCTAGTGTCTCATTGTCTTCTAATGAGGAAAAACAGACAAACTGGGGAGCATTTAACTTTCCAGATTTATTGCCTAATTTTCTGAGTGTTGTGTAATGCAGCTCAATTACCCAAGACAAAGAAATGTCAACAGATTGCTTTTATTTCATTAAAATCTGCTATTGGAAATAACCTCTGCAGAAGTACGTCTTGCTTGGAAAACAATGTGAAATTAGCTGGATATATTTTATGTTTTTCCAGTTCTTCATGCATTGGCTATTACAACTTTATGCTACGCACTGGATGCAAATTAGTCTAGTGGTCTGATTCAATGTGAAAGAATGTTCTATGTAAAACAAGGGGGAAAAGAGTGGAAGACAAATTAAATAAATTGATTGATTTTAAATGCCCCTAATTCTGGGGGGAAAAAAACCCATTGAAACTATTTTGTGAAATAATTTCTCAAAAATGTGCCTCAAACCAGTATTGGATGAGTGGTTTCCAGAATTACAACTTATATTTTCACTTTATCCGAAATAAATGTCACAATTTTCCAAGTCCATTATTGCACTGAGAGCTCTGTAATAATGGCATGGTTTAATCTATGGCATATGTTGACCTTTGTAAGTTGTTTACTGCTTTGGTTTTTTCCTTTTGATTAATTTTAGTAACTATTTTGATAAAGGCCATGAATTAGTAGGTACTATGATCCCAGAAGTCACAGGTCTCTGATTTTTACCATTTCTGTCACTTACTTTTTTTAAAATTGAAGTCCTCAGTGTTTCAATGCCTTCCATTTTGCTCCTCTAAAATAGGACTGAATTATTTTAAATCATAGTGATGAAATAATGAATGCATGCACAGAGATTTGAGAATATAAAGTGCTCTATAAATACCAAGCATTATTATTACCAGTCTTTAATGAAAGAATGCAGTCCTGGAAGGAAACCAACAATGAATTCAAAGCTGAGGGATTAACACTAATGATTTCAGAGAAAAGAGCAAATTTAGCCTGAGACGTGTGTGTTGTATAAACACATTTTTAGAGACCTCAGACTACCTTCAAATGTTGCCCTATCGCACAAATCCCAATAAAAATAAAACAATTTTATGCTTTAAAATTAAGAAACAAAAAGGTCTCAAAGCATTTGCAGGTCACAAATACACTGTAACCTTAATCTGGTCGCTGGGAAATTATATGGAGTTCTAAACAAAGCTGTATTTCCTTTTATTGTGTGGAAAAATCATAAACCTCTATCTCTAAGGAAAAGAAGGGAATGATGCTTGTACATGGATGTCTAGTTAGAGTTTGGCACAGAGTGTCTTGGGTATTTACCACCATAGGGCTTGCTGCACTAACCTCACAGTGAACACTGCCTAATACAGCACACGCTTCCAGGTGCATGGACTGTGGAATAACAGCCCCTCCCCACACCTTCTATATCACAGGGTGTGTGTTAGTCCGTACTTGACCTGTGGTATCTGTGGTGTTCAACAACACTGTGATCGTGGCCAAACATTCAGGAGATTAGAGTCTGTTTTGCTCTATGGCTTTATGCATCTCTCTGTGACATGTGTGTGTCTCTTTCTTCACCAGAACATTTTTTATTTTCTCCTCAGACAAGCACAAAATGGAGCAGGTAATGCCATTATTTTATCTACTTTTGCTTTTTCATACGGAAGGTGCTCAATTTCACCACAATAGTTGTAATACTAGAACAATGTTAATGTGTTTCAATTATATTTTACTTTTGTATCTTTATTTTTATTGAGGTTAGCCTGAGACACAGAGTTTGAATGCTTAAATACAGTAGGCTTGCTGATAGTTAAGGAACAATACCTAGACTTATGATCCAATTTTTCTACTCATCTGCCACCAAAGTCAGGAAGCATAAACTTATGAAGCACTATTTAAAGTATTATAAACTTGGAATTCTGTTGCTGTAGAAGTCCAAAACTGATCTAGCTTGAGCAGCTCTGAATAGAGAAGGCCTGTAATTATTATTTTCAGGACACCGTGCTGGGTGAAGGAGTCGCTTCCATAATTATCAGACTCCTGTGCAAATTAAGTTTTTGTAATGATTTCTGCAATTTTGAATTACCTGCTAGAAGGCTTACTAAAAAACAGGCAGAAGCCTTGGGCCTGCAGCAGTGCACTGAGCAAATGAAGTATCCTTCCATACACTCCAGCATGGAGTGTGGTGTGTATGGGGTTTCTGAGGCAGCAGACTTTATCCAGCAACAGGGAGAGGTAAAGTATGTGAGTATAGGCATGCAGCAATGCTCCTCCTAGCTCGTTGTCATAACATATAATAACATTTAATTTTATTTAGCTATGGGAAGAAAATCCAGTTCTAGGGTGTCAGAGGTTGTAATCTGGAGAATTAATCTCAGATCAGGAAAAAATGCATAGATTCTAAGTCAGAAAGAGAGGACAGCTCAAGGGAGAGTTGGGGAGTACCTTAGCTAGAAGTTGGAAAGCAGGTAAATGACAGACTGATGGCATCATGTGAATAGCAATCAGTGTAGTAGTTTAGAGGATTAATGTACCTACACCCTTTCTTTTGCTCATGACTTGCTCAGATTTTCTTTGGGGAGTGGATACGTAAGTTCTGAGAGGGAAAGCATTTTCATATGAAAGATTTGTTGTAGAAACCTAATTCTGTTGAGGAAGGTTATGATTTATATCTCACAGTCCTTAAAACCTTCTAGAGAAGTAGAATTTGACAGAGATGTGAGTATTTCCTTCTGACTAACCTGAGATTGTTTCCATGATGCCTTCATTTGACTGGGATTTATCATGATGAATCTGTACACAGCCTAAGTGAGCATAGAGACTTTTGCAGTATGAACAGTAATAACCTGAGAGAAAAATACATTTTTAACAACTTGTGATGTCCACATTATAAGCAACTTAGATAAGGGTTTTATTTTAAACAACAATGTATGCCTTTTAATCTTACAGCATACTGTTATAATATAGAGAGCAGAAATACTAAACTAAGTGAGAACTGGTTGGAAATTTCCAGACAGTACTGAAAAGTTTTCACTTCACATTGAATAATTAAGTTTCATCTGAAACAAAGGCTTGAACCATAATTCCTGGTATTATAATCACTGGGATATATAGGCAATTTTGCACCCTTCTTTTCTTACTCTCTTGGGCTCAGTTAATTAATATTCATGTAAAACACAGCTACTCTAGTAGAGAGGATTGAAAAAACTATTGTGTAATAACAAGCGTGTTTGAAGATAATTTATTCAGCTTCTTTGTGTGAAAACGAGGATCAAATCCTGTTCAGCATGAGGCAAAGGAGAGCCAGAATTTGCTAACTAAGTTGTACAATCTCTAAAAACAATTCTGCAGCATGACTTTCTCAGTTAAGACTTCTTTTTTCCCAGGAAACCTAGGCTGTAATAAATGGTAGAGTAAATCCATTTTTTAACCTTCCTAGTGCCAGAATAAAGTGAACCTGAATTATGTGTCATCTGGCCTCCTGCAGGCATTGCAAAATCAGCATAAAATCCCTTGATCCTGTCTGATTTGAAAGCAGTGCACTTGTCAGCCTACACCTGATCAGGCACGTCATATTTTCCCAGGTGAGTGGTGCAGCAAAACACAGGTTGAATTTTTAGTTATCACAGATATACAAGCTATCTTGAAATTTTGGAATCCCAGAAATGCCCACAGAATGGTAAATGGACTAGCCATCCATCCTCAGAATATGCTGAAATGCTGAGACCCTGGAGACAACTGAAGATTGTCCTTAACTGCCAGTTATCCTTAGGTAATCAACAGGGTAAGTGACAATTCATACTGTACGTTCAACAATACAGTCTTTTTTGTTCCCCATGATAAAGTACTGATGATATAGGATTTTTTTACAAGAGATGGGTTTAAAATTGGTTTGTTATTTACATGTACCAACAGCATTGGTGAGCATGTTGCCATCGATAATGTCTTTTATTATGGTTGTCTCAAGGTTTCACATACATCTTATTCTAACCAGTTTTGTCTGTCAATGAGCACTGGACAGAAAATGAAATATCTAGGTTCCTGAAAATATTATCTCAGCAATGGGTACTGCTTGCACAAATAACTTGAATATCATCAATGGACATATAATGGACAGCAGATCTGCATCTACAACATTATGGTATGTGTGTGTCTTTGAATATATAATAGAAAAAGAGAAAAGCTAAGGAAGCCTGTAATGTCCAGAAGTAATTTGTTTCATCTCTCAGCTCTCTTCCTATAATAAGTCTTAAATGTCCTTAAATGTATTTTAAAACTCAAAGAATGCAGAATTTTTTGCAGCAGCAAACAGGTCAAAATCCAGTACACCAATTTATCCATGTAAAATACAATTAAATTTTTATTTAATAAGTTGGGCATTTGCAAGCCTCATCCTGAATTGTCACCTTTGTCAGATCTGTAGACACCATAAGAAAAAGGTGCAAACTGAAGAAAGACCTTTGCCTCTGTGTGTGTTCCAGGAAGTGAGAAACCTTAAAAGAACTGTTGACTCAAGCTCAGAGTCATGATGAGGAAAGAAAAAAGTCATTAAAGATCAAATATATTCCTATTAAGAACCCAAGCTAGCTACTGCTGCTCTGAAATTTAGTGTTCCTGACAGTGGCAGCAGCTACAGTACCACCTAAAGAAACAAAATTGCACTTTTTGTGCAGCTAAATAATTTCAAAGAAAGAAAATTAGTTCCTCCACTAATCTGGTACCTCAGAAACACTTCTGAAATGTTATATGTGATGTCAGTAATCTCCTAAACCAGCAGGAATTCAACGGCTGAATATCTGTAACCTTTAGCTTTGAATCTTTTAATTATGCTTTTACCTCTAGCTATTTATCAGGTTTACGAATTCCCCAATATAGACTAAGACTCCTGGAGGTTTGCAGGGCCACTTAGAGTGAAGTACACTTTGTGACTGTTACTGAGGTCGATCTTGGTTTATTTCACATGCCTACCCCACAGCAAGCGTTCTTGCTGGCTTAGCAATTCTAGCAATAATCAAAGTGGTACCACCAAGCTTTAGACAACATGAACCATATTGTGCCTTTTATATAAAAAGCCCTAAAACTTTGCAACACTACAGAAATATTGAGGCCAGAAAGTTGATGGCATTTCTCTCAAGCATGTTGAATATCAAGCCTTGCATTAGACCAAGGACAGTTTTCTGACTCTTCTCCTGATGGAATAGTAGGAAAGAAAAAAAAAGAAGACACTAGATGTGGCAGTTCTTAGCTCAGAATGTGTAATTTTTTTCTGTGGAATGATGTCTAGACATAGACTACAGCATGCAGGTGATTACTGGCATATATTTTACTGTGTGTGTCGCAGCACGGTGGAGTGAGGTGGCGAACTGCCACAGCTGCCACGGCGGGGGGTGGGGGGAGGAAGCGGTAGAATGCCGCAACCTTCCCAAGACCGTCTCCGTAAGAGATAGCTGCTTGGGTCAGCACCGCTTCTCCCTGTGCGTGGGCGCTGCTGCCAAGCTGGATAGCCAAGCAAGCAGCACAGAGACCGACGAGCAAAAGCAGGAAAGGTCTTTGGTTTGGTATTCCAAGGCAGTTTAATACCACAGTACTCTAAAAGAGCCAAAGACCAAAGACCCCGAACAATGGGTGTGCCTAGGGTTTTATATGGAGGCGGGCAGAGCAACAGGGACCAATGAACTGAGGGCTCAGGGGCAGAGCAAAGGAGGGCCAAGGTGCAGGGCCAGTGGAGACGGACTGAGGGAGTGGCTGAGGGAGGAGGACCAAAGGGGCGTAGAGTAAACCAGAACTTTCCAGAACTGGGGTGTCAACCAGAGAATGATAGGCAGGGGACTGACAACTGGGAGGAGAGGCCAATGGGCCAACTGGGGTACAGGGATTAACATAAACAAATTACTAATGCAAGGGATCTTGGGAGGAGGTCTTTTTCTTGCCCTAAGCAAGAGCACTGATTGGAATAGGACTCATCCCACCAAGGTATCTTCCATTGCTCTGGTGGTGGAGGTGCACTGGCCTCCACAGTGTGTAACACTCCAATGCTAATCCTTCACTTATAACAGTATGGCTCACAGGAGCAGCCCTTCTTTTGGTTTTTAACACGCTCTGGTAGCTCTCCACAGTGATGTGTGTGAAGGGGAAAGCCGTACTTTTCTGCTTTTCTGCTATTCTCTCTCCCTGCTCTTGTTCCAGAATCAGAGTGGTACTCCTGGTTGTATCTTCACTCTGCCAGATGTTGCCCCATCAATGGCAATGTTCATCTGTGTCTTTGCTCCACTCATCTTTCTATCCCTACTATGTATTTCTTCCATCTGTGAATGTGGGCAGGGGCGTTTTTTTTGCTTCATCCATCCCTGCTGTCCTAAACCTATAATCTTCCAATTCCTCCTCTATTTATATATTGACAGAAGGCATAAAAATTGAGGAGCCACTGCTTTCCTTCCTCCTCACATGTCAGAGAAAGAGGTATTCACATTAACTCTGCTGATTCATTTTGTTGCAAATTTCTGGTCTGCAATTTTTCCATATTCCAACAGTGACAGATGGATTATCACCAAGATCAAGACCTCTGTGCAGTTCTCTTTCCCTCCTGAATCCAAATGCATGGTGAAGTTTGGATGATCGTTGCCTTATTTTCATTTTTACTATTGATTTCTATTGTTTGGAAGCTCACTTCAGCTATCTGGAAGATGGCATAATTGAGCTGGGTAAGAAATAGGAATGGAAGTGAGTTGGAGGTGATAAAGATCAGAGGTACACTCTCATACTGTTCTTTGCTGCCTGCTCCCTCTGCCAATGATTTATGTGCTCCTGACTTGACCTGGTAGAAAAAAACAAGACTGGCCCCAACACTGAGCCCTGGGGAACCCCTCTTGTGACGCCACCAGCTGGATGTACCTCTGTTCACTACCACTCCCTGGATCTGACCATTCAGACAGTTTTTAACCCAGTCAAGAGTGCACCTGTCCAAGCTGTGGGCTGCAAACTTCTCCAGGATTATACTATGGTTGATGGTGTCAAAGGTTTTGCTTAAGTCCAGGTGAATGACAGCCACAGCCTTTTCTTCATCCATTAGTCAGGTCACCTTAACATAAAAGGAAATCAGCCTGGTCAAACATCTGCCTTTCCAAAACCCATGCTGGCTGGGCCTCATCCTGTGGTTGTCTTATACATCGATGTGATCACACCCAAGATAATCTGTTCTATAACCTTATCTGGCACCAAGGGCATGCTGTCAGGCCTGTAACTTTCTAGATCCTCCTTCCAACCCCTCTTGTAGATGTGCATCACACTGGCTAACCCTCAGATGTCTGGGACCTCTGTGGTTAACCAGGACTGATGAGAAATCATAGAATCATAGAATATACTGAGTTGGAAGAGACCCTTCGGGATCAACTCCTGGCCCCGCACAGGACACCCCCACAATCACACCATGTGCCTGAGAACATTGTCCAAACACTTCTTAAACTCTGTCAGGCTTGGTGCTGTGACCACTTCATTGGGCAGCATGTTCTTGTGCTCAACTACCTTCTGGACGAAAAACCTTTTCTTGATTATCCAACCAAAACCTCCTCCAGCTCAGCTTCATGCTGTTTCCTTCAGTCCTGTCACTGGCCACGAGAATGAAGAGACTGGTACCTGTCCCTCCGCTTCCCTTGTGAGGATGGAGAGTGGCTTGGTGAACTCTTCCACCAGCATCTTCAGTACCGTTTGGGTGAATCCTATCTGGCCCCATAGACTTAAAAGTGTCTAAGGAGAAGGATAGCTGCTGTGGTGAGGAAGGCTACTAGGAAATTTTCCCCAGAAATGTTGTACTGTCTCTAACTTTGGAGATGTTTAATATTTGATTGGATAATGCTTTGATTTATTAGATCTGTTTTGGGCAGGAACTTGGACTAGGTGACCTCCAGAGGCCCCTTCCAAGCTAAATTATTTTGTGTTTCTACGCAGAAAGATATACTCATTTTCTAAATCATTCCTTACTGGTGATGAAAGGTATCTTGGGAACTTTCTGTATGAAAGAGATAATAGAAATTTAATGAATTATTATTGTTGTTGTTATTATTATTATTATTATTATTGCTGGTATTAATCTTGTGTGAGAGGAAACTTCTGGCAAAAACAGAGAAAGAAGATCAGGGAATCCATTTGCAATGCAGAAACCTTATGCAAATGCAAGTCTGTGTGCAGAAGCATAACGAAAAAATATTATTACAAAAATAACAATCTGACAGTAACATGCTGCTGCCAAACTGCCATTTCTCTCTATGAATTAATCTTTTATTCCCTCTCTGGATTTACCACAGGTGTTATATTGGGAATACATTTATGATTGAATTGAGATCCTTTTAGTCTCATTCCTCATGCTACAATATAATAAACACTTTTATTGACCAAATTTCCTTAGTGTGTATATTATTAGGAATCATAGAATTTGTCTTATACCTGATTGCAGGAAATCAGTAAGAAGAAATGACTTTTAAAAGTAAAGGGGCCTGGAGAATTTTCACACAACTAACCAATGAATATATTATATTAAATAAATAAATAAATAA
>VYZT01049562.1:55731-86201 GCA_013400735.1 Pomatostomus ruficeps | reverse complement strand
ACATTTTAAAGTTGGAGAGAGGTGAAACGTGAGGAAAATCTTTCCTTATGGCTCTCTGGAATACGTGGCCTGCATGGAAAACACTGCCCAGTGTTCAATAAAAAATGCTGGATGCATTCAGGTGAATGTGAAATGGAACACCAGGGGACCAAGCATAATGTGGTAGCATTTCAGATAGGAAGGGGGAGATTTGGGAACCACCAAGGTGATGGAGTGCCTTGGCTCGCAAACAAGCACAGAATGAGTGGGTTTAGAAGCTGCAGTGCCACAAAGAACATAAGTTGGTTAATAGCTGTGAAAATGATACGAAAAAATATTTTATATCAAGGAAGCTGATAATCTGCATTCATTCCTTTCCAAAAGCATTAATAATTTCTTCTGTCCCTTCCCCCAAGACTTCCCAACACTTGCAGTTTTTTTGAGGGTAACTTATTTACTGTGTGAGCTGCTGTTGCTGCAGAGAGGGATAGATGAGTATGAGGATGAGAATTTAAATATGGACAGCTGTCTAGCCTTGAAAAACGCACGCATGGGGCTGCATGCAACTATTCTTTTCCTACACTCTGTCATTTGTCTTTTGTTCTTTGTTTTATGAATATTAATTTCTAGACTGCTTCATCTGTAAAATAATATATTCAGTAGGTGATAGCCAGCCTGCACGAGAACAAATACCCGGTAAATGGAGCATTGATGCAGTGGTAAGATTGGTTTTTCTTGGGCAGAAGCCTCCCATTGCCACAAATTCAAGAGCCATACAGACTTTTGCCTGCTTACCTTCTACATCCTGTTAAGGGAGGGGAAATTTTGGCATTCATATGATGTGACAGGGAACTCAGTTGCAGTAATTTGCTGTTGTTTTCTTTTTTAACACATCACAGGGTAATATCTCAGCAGGTCAGAGTCTTCCTAGAGTGGGATGGCCCTGCTGATTTAAGGTAGCCACAAATATTTGGCTAACAAATGTTCCAATGCTACAGCCATTATGTATATGTCAACTGCCTTTTCTTTAGAAAGGAATGGTTCTCTTTTTCTACAGGGAAGGTAGACAGGATGCTTCCTGGGAAATTAATCTTCTAGGTAGTAGTTCCAAGCGGGCTAAGCCACTTGGGTAGTGTAGTTGCAAAAATGAATGTGTAAAATTCAGATGCACTGAGTATTTCGAGCCATCAGGGAAGTAGTCACACTGTCATGGTATAAGTGATGCTGGGAATGCTTATGTGGAGTGTTGAGTATACTTCTGGTCACCAGCATGTTCAAGACAGCTTGATTCAGAGTCAAGTAAACACATGAGGGGAGCTTTTGAAATGATCTGAGGAATAAAAATTTATCTTATGTCAGGTGACTGAGTGCTTTTAGCTTTTTTTAGCCTGCCCCAAAAGAGTCTGAGTTGGGACATGATTGCTGTCTATAAATATTTCGCAGTTGAGGAATAGACAACCGAGAGGGAGGAGAATTTATTTTGAACTAAGAACTGTACTGAAATAAGAGCAAATGGGTAAAAATCCCATTAGTTAGTTTGCTATTTTGAGAATGCTGTAAACCACCAAGAAGGACTTTTATAGGGGCACTTTCCTGAAAAGAGTAAGAAGGATTTAAGTGCCTACTTTGAAATTGCTCATAAGAGAAGTAGCTGATGTATGATATAATTTGGGAATCTGTGATAGTAAAGGATAAGCCAAAGAGGTCTCTTTTGGTTGATGCTGTATCCTGATGAGGCTGGAGAGTTCAACTGACTCCAAAAATGGAGGAAGTGTGAGTAATAGATAGGGTGGATTAACTAATACATTTTTAGAATATTCCATTTGTAATGATGGTGAATGACTAGATCTTCACAGGAATACAGAACTTCAGTTTTTAAAAATTGATGTAAAGTGTTAAGATCTTGCATAAGGCAGAATTGCTTTGTATTTGTACTAGCAGATGAATGTCTGTCTCCCGCGATGACTTTTCTCATTTTGAGTTCAGAGAAAAGCTCAGGAGAGTGAAGTCCTTTGGAAATAACTCCATCCTACCCAGCTAAGCCTCTGTAGGTATCTCCCAGGCCCCATCAGGTCTTTGCTGATGGTTTTTTGTTTTGTTTTGTCATGCCTGACACAATGCAACTAAATTGATAAGTAAAGCATGAATGGGCATTTAAATGGGAATTTGCAATTGGACAGAAACATATGGACAAAATCTGTATCAAACAGCATAAAGCATATCAAATATCGGAAAACATCCTTAATCAGGTGCTTTACCTCCTTACAGCTATGGTAGTGCTTCTTAAGAGATATTACTTTATAAGATGCTGTTATCTGCCTGCCTCGGCGGCCTCTAGAATCAGTGTTACAATTTTCACTTTTAGGAGCAAATAGCACTTTCTTTCTAAAAGCCTCAAGTTCCTGAAAATTTTTCAAGCCTGAAAAGGCTCTTAAAGTCTCAGGATAAGTAGTTAAGAGCCAAAAGGGGATAATTCTGCGAGGTGCCTTCAGCACCCCAGTGTTAGAGATAAGGAATTGGCAGTGTTGTGGCTGAAAGAAATCCTTACTAGATAAAACTGGAAAATAAATACATAAGGCTAGAAACAAAGCATCTTTTTGTATGTCCTAATCCCATTTTAAATAAAGGGATGGGAAAACAGTCTTCAGACAAAAAAAAAAAAAAGAATAAAAAAGAGAGAGAAAATGTACATACAGATCAGTCTGTTTTAGACAGAGGGAACAAGGCATCTGCTAGCATCTCGGATATAAATAGAGTGGGAAAGGTAATGGCAAATCTCCCATTGCTTTAAATGAAGCCAGGATTTCATCTTTTTGGAGCACAGTTTTAGGTTGTTGAAGTTTGGGAGTGTCTCTATAAGGTTTGAAGTCTTGACTTTGACAGAGGCAGTTTTGTCAGGTTTTTTAGAAACAATAATGGCCCATGGTTAGCATTGAAGCCCACAGATCCTTATTGTTTAAGGAAAGAAAACTCTGTTGGACAAAAATATATTACCTATTTTTAACCTACAAAATTATTTGATGCCATTTCTCACTGTTGGGTTGCCAAATCCAGGCCCCTAAAAAAGGGAACATGTCAGTTCATGTTCATTCCCACCTATTTCAAGAGTGATGATGGTGTTTGGCTTCTGTATGTACCTTGTCCATGTTGAGAGCAAGCAGGAACAAGCATTTTGGAGTTACTGTGTCCTCTCCCACCCCTTTCTGCTCCTCTGGGTGGGTTCTTATATTAGGTTCAATGGTGGGTTTCAAGGGGGTTTGAGCTGCTTGAGTTTTTTTAAGTTTGCTATTTTTAAAATGTATTGGGGAGGAAAAAAATAAATCAGGTTTCCAAAATTGTAACTAAGTATGAAAGTAATGAACGTTAGTGGCCTGCACCGTCTTTGTTCATCTGCACCGCATGTAATGATTCCTAATTCAGCCTTAATTACACAATCCCGTACAGCTTTTTCCATTACACCTCTGCCTTGTTCATTGAACAGATTGGATAGTGTTCAATTAATGAGCAGCTATTCAATACCTTATATTCTTCTCATTGCTCCATGTATGGTCCTGTGCCTTCACTGCTGATTACTATTCATCCCTTGCTCAGAATACATAATTACTCATTTCTTACAAAGCTTTTTTGTGGTACTTTCACTAATATCTAAGTGCTTCACAAGCATTGTTTAATTTGTGAGATGAGTGGTTATTACCCCTGTTTTACAGCTGAGGAGGTAAGACACAGATTAAGCTCAGACATACCCACTGATTTGGGGTTCGTGATTTATGATATTTAGGACCTCAGGGTCAGAAGTACTTGGCATTTTATAGCACTTAGTATGTCCAAAGTGCAGTTTCCATTGATTTTACTTACAGCTATGGTCACTTAAACCACTGCAAATCAGACTCTGGATCACAAGTTGGATATTGAGGAAACAGGGAGGATAATTAGTGGTTTTTCTTGCTTATGATTATAAAGGAAGTCCATGGCATAGGAGATGCCAGTTCTCCAGGGCACCATTCAACTGCCTCAGGCATTGACTTTCTCTCTTCTCTCTTTCTTCTTTAAATCTCTGTAATCCTTTGTGCACTTTGTTCTCAGTAGCATGTGAATGTGGACTCCAAGGACAAGAGTCCTTTTGACTTCAGTCCTGATTCATCCTGAATCACCATCCATGTTGTTCCCAGGATAAGCTAGAGGTCTGGCAAGGCAGAAGCAGGGGTGTAGAAGTAACACATAATATAGTCAGAGAGATGGAGAGTTAGATCAGACTTCAGATTTTGAAGTGTTGGGAGGCCTGGGACTTCCCACCTGTTCAGCAACAGCAGCCAGAGCAAGGTTCCTAGGATGTGGTCATGTGCAGGAAACATGGATGATGGTGGTGTTTCTTAGGAAAGCTGCTTGGAGCTCAATGGTGACAAGGTGCCTAAACCATTTGACAGAAGTGAATTTGGGAAGGCTGTAATGCAGCTTCTCTAGTATATGCTGGTACATCCATCAGTGGGAACTCCTCAGGGCAACCTGTTTGACCATCCTCTCCATTAAAAAAAAATTATTCTTGCTCTTCTTAAAGACAAAAGTGACACCTGCTTCCTTCTAGTCTTTCTAGAAGAACTTTTTCTTCTGATTTATTAAATCATAACTTTAAAAAAGGTCCATCTACAGATTTTCTTCAATGGTACTGCCAGATGACTGCGAATAAGGGCAAAAAGCTGTAATGGAATTACTGCTTTAGGCAGCAAGTTTTTTATGTTTGATGAAACTAATCAGTGCCTCCCGCCTGGAAAAGAATGTCTGAAGAAATTCAAAAGGGCTAAATAAATGCTTCAGAAAATAAATGTGGAAAGGTTATGTTTTAGAAATTTATTCTAGTGATTCCGAACGTAGGCTGACAAGTCACAGGGTGAGAAAAATGCCAAAATGGGAATAGCTTCTGCAATAGAAAGACAGATATATTATTTTAAAACACAATGTGATGTCCGTATTACAGAAAAAGACTGTAATGATGGTTTTGAAGACATTCATGTTTCTTTGAAACTTTTGGTACTGTTCTTGCAAGATGCCAACAAAAGGCATTGCCATTTGCATGTTACTGAATATTCTGGTAAATATTTTGAATATTTTTTTATTCTTATAATTTAACATTTCACACTTTTTCCAGAAAAGATGTCATTACTTTCAGCATTAAGGCATTCATATCACGTTTTTACATCTCATTTCATTTGCCTTTAATTCTTCTTGATTCTTGCAGAAAGCCATACATAGAATAGTGACATTTTCCCTATTCATTTCGGGCTACCAGGCAGAAGAACTGGAGCATATTTCCCTCATTTCTACCCTACCTGTTTATTTTACTTCCTCTGGAAATCAGTTTATGGTGCTCTCCAGGCCAGAGGAGGACTGGACCTGATGTTTGGAGCTCGCTGTTGCAACATCTGCTCCCTCATGTAGCGAAGAACAGATGGGATGCTGTGTTGGAAGGGGACATGTGGCAAACAACTCTCACCCTGTCACAGCAGCCAGGCTGATCCCAGAGCAGGGTGAGGGCTGGTATTAAAAAAAGGAACGGCACTTTCCCAGGGAGAGACCCAATGATGCCGTGTGTGGGAGCAGGGCTGGAAAACCGAGCCGGAAGGTTTTTGAACAGAAGCAATTCAAACTGCGGTTTGAGGGTTTACAAATCTTTTGCATGCTCTGCACAAGTTCTCTGAGAAGTCTCTTCTTGATTAGGCTGGAACAGCTTTTTTAATTTAAAGCTAATGCCTGTGGGGAAGGAGTGCAATAGTTCTGTACTTTCAAAACTTGGGCATTTATGCAAGTTTCCTATAAGCATTTTAGGAATCTAACTATATCATTCCATTTCTGAAAGGACATTTTTTGTCTAGGGTATTTAGCTGTAGAAGAGTATTATTATATGTATTTCACAGGCTCATGCTCTAATTTTTTTTCTAAGAATAATTATATATTTGGAGCTAAGCGTTCAATTATTTATTCATCCATTTTACCACGTGGACTTAGCAAATGGACTTGTGTTAGCCTATACACCATATCATGCATGCAAATTCCACTCTTAACAATACTGCTTGAAATTATGTAAGTGATAGGTGCTAATTTTCTCTGATACAACAGAATGATAATGATGGACTATTGGGAAAAAATAATAATAAGTACTTCTTAGGTTGTGTGCACTGGCATACTAAACTATTCATAAAATTAAAAAAGGAGAATGAAAAGACACTAACCTACTTAAAAAATGATGCTTTTTACTTGCAGTCTTTTTAGCTATAATAGGAACAGAGTATTGCCACAGTGATAGCATCATATTCCTGAGACTATCAGGTTGTACACTCATTTCTTTTGGGAGAGGGTGGTTGTTAATGGCTTCATATGTAAGGTGTGGGATTCAACAGCGAGGCAGTTGAATTCTAGATGTTCAAGTGGTTTATAGAGCCCTGAGAACTACGAGTGGTATTTCATATTCCATACTTCTGCACTGTCATCGTGCAGGTAACTCTGTGCTGAATGTAGGGCAGCAGGCAGTCTGTCAAGTGCGCTATATTCTAATACAGCAACATTGCATGCTGCTTTATAAAATAAATTGTGGTGCTGGAAAATAGTGCAAGCACTGTGACACAGTGGTTACACTGAGCTGCATCTTTTCCTGCTTCCCTTCTATTTTGTGAAGGAATCCGCTTCCATGTAAGAAGTTTAGAAAGAATACCTAGCAATTATTCCATGTTAATTATTCATTTCAAAGTAGGAAGAGGAAATATGGCAAGGAGATCTTTCACTGACTGTTTAATAATAAAAGATCCTTTGTGGAAAGCTTATGAAAAAATGAAGGACATAAAAGCACAAGCAAAACATATGTATTAGTACATGCTAAAAGAGTTCTGTGATGAGACTAAAGAGGGATGAGCAGCAGAGGGGTTTTGAACAGCATTTGGGTAAATTTGCTTACTTGAGCATCCCTTTTTCCAGTGAGTTAGAAAATGTTCCAGAAATAGCAAACTGAAGGACAGTATCATCTTTCTGAAATTCATTTCAGCCCTTCGTATTGCCATTCTCACACTTGCTGTATTTTTCTATTACCATTCCACAAAGAACGTGAGAAAGTCCTTGTTACTGTCACCATTCCTTGTGTCCTTGAAGCCTTCAATAACAAGCTCACGGTGCAAGAACACCTGTTTCCCACAAGGAATAAGGTGGGAAATGCTATGTGTGCCTCTACAGCCCAAGGTGTCCACTTAGATTCCACAGGGAAAGGTGGATCTGAGGTATTGCCAGATAATTCCCATAATGCACTTGCATATGGATTTTGGATTAGTCCCACTGGCATTATGCAATCATTAATCCTAATATCAGTATGCCTGTGAATTTCTTGGAGGCTTCACTTTTAAATGAAGGTTGTCAACTGAAGAAGCGAGGGATATCCTTAGAATTCAATTATTTCTATCCAGTTGTGGCACAAATGTAAGATTTCATCTGAAATCAGAAACAAATGTTTAGGAAAAGAGGGGAGAAGGGCCTGTGGCAGCATCCAGTGAGGGGCACAGAGCAGGCCAGAGCAAAAACATTTCTCCTGTTCAGACATGGAGGTCACGCCTCACAGTGGCACTTGCCAAGACTAATAAAGGAAGATTAAATTTAAAGTGAGAGGAAGATACTTGTTCAGAAAAAAAGCCCTGGTGCTCAGGCCCATCATGTCTTTGTCACAGACTGAGCTGGCCTGTGCAGGTTTAGCCTCTGTCCTTCTGCTGTGCTTTTACCATTTACTCTCTGTGCTTTCTCAGCTCTTCTGGGTCTCATGGGAGAAGGGTTTACAAACAGCAAATTTGGGAGTGTGAGGAATATGTGTGACAGACCAGGCCTGAGGGACATAGGGATCATGTGGCTGAGCCTGTGAAGGGACAGAATAGCAAACCTGTCTACAGAGGAGCGCAGTCAGGAAGGGTTTTGGGGATAGGGGTTTGTCTAAACAGGGCTACCTGCAGCAGTACAGCAGCTATCCTGGAGCACGTTTTAGTAGGCTGCTGAAGACAATCTTGCTTTTCTTTCCTTCTCCTTTCCTCCTGGACTTTCCCTCAGTTAATATGTACAGTGCAGGTATTATGTTTATTCACTGTTTGGTCAAATTTATTGTAAGTATTCATTTTCATTAGTCAGCCTGTCAGAGTATGGGGTTTTGGGGGGGAGTTTTTTTGGTGTTTTTTCCATGTATGTAAACATAGTGTACCTTTTGTTTCCTGGGAACCCTTGACCTCAGCAGAAGCATGGCTTCTCAGTGCTTGATTAGCTGGGTTAATTCCATTTTGCACAACTATAACTAATGGCCATTTAAAACTGCCAGAAGCCCGCCATGGGTTTCTCCTCGCGCCTGACCCTGTTGGGGAGCAGCGCATTAATCAGCGCTCTCTGTCACGGTTTATTGCTTAATGATGAGGGTTAACTGACCACTTCCTAGGAATAATGAAAAACAGAGGTCAGCAATCACTGGCTGAGCGAAGGGAGGAGCTCTTCCCACTTGTACTTCTACTCTTTCGTCCTCAGGCAGCGACAAATGTGTCCGCTCCACCACTTCAGCATGAACACTTATCTTCAAAATTCATCTTAATTGTACATCAATCCCTGTCACGTGTTTACCCAATTGAAACAATCAAAACCACTGAGCCAGTTACCTAATTAAAGTCAGTGTAATCATATTTGCGGGAAAACATTGTTCGCTTTGGCAAAGCCTGTTTCGGGAGGGTGTCCTTGCAGCCGCAGTGCCGCGTGTGGATGCGGCACTGGAACTCCCCAGGCCAAACATTTTGATGATGGCTCAGTAATCCGTGTCCCTTCCAAGCACTGTAGTTTAATTTTTGCATGCAGATACAGAAAGTGCCAGAGTAACCCTTGCTTGCAGGTGCTGATGGATACTCGGTTACCAATTCACGCTAAGGATACTTTGAATTTTCTTTTTTCTCGAGTCTGTAGCTTTACTGCTGGTTGGAGTTTGTGCAGGCCTCATGTACATGGGATGTCACATCAGCTGCTGGGGTGGGTGGCCTTGCTGGCCAGTGGCACCCACAGCAAAGTGGGCAGAAATTACCCACTGCCTGTATGGGCTGGGCAGGGAATGTCCTGACAGAGACAGCCCACATTGATCTGCCCCCCTTCAGCTATGGGGTGTGCTTGCCTCTGCCTCCCAGCCTGGACTGCACGGCTATAGGGTGTGGGATACGCTCCTCTGCTCACTGGTTAGGATCTTAAAGCCCCATTTCCTCTTCCTAGAAAGTTTTAGAAAAGTAGAGAATGTAAATTACAAGCCAGGGGTTTTCATCGTTTTCTAAGGTTATATTTTTGCCAAAGGGGGAGAGGAGAAATGGGATGTGTGTGGGACATCCATGCCTTGGTGCAGCACTCCTCTGCTACAGCAGCACATGACAGAGCACTGTGAGGCCGTGTAGGTGTCTGGTAGCAGCAACCTGGGGGCCAAACAGTGTTTCCTGGGGACACTTTTGCATCCATAGGTTTTTATGGCTGCCACTAGCTGTTTTCCCTATACTTACAGAGAGCAGCAGAGAGTGGTATCAGGCTGTTTTGGACTCACCCCCGAGAGAAACTCAGCAAGTGAAGTCCTAGGGGCCGTGAAAGCTTGTAAGCAGAGCCGGGAGCATGGGCACCTGCTCCAGTTGTCTCCCATGGGGACCTGTACCCCAGCCAGGGGGGTGTCTGCCTCCTTGGAAAGCAGTCTCCTTTAAAACTGCTAAACACTCAGAAAAATAGAGTTGTGGGAGTGACAGGTCAGGCTCAGTGCATTAATAGACATTTATTTTTTGCCTTACTCTTTACTTCCCTTTGCTTTTGCAACCTGTGCCTCATTCCTCTTTCCTCCAAGCTGTTCCCTTGCTGCATCTTGAGAATGTGATGGGGTTTTTTCTGAATGTAGTCCCTGTGCCAAAGCATGGAAGAGATGGCTGGAGCACAAGCTCAGCTCAGACCCTCAGACCCTCTGCCCTGGTCCGTGCTCTTTGCAGAAGGGAGCTTTGAAGGTTGGCAGCCAACCTCCACCAAAACCTTTGCAAATCATATCACGTACAAACTGCAACTTTTCAGTATTTTATACTGTGATCCGTTATAATTTTAAGTGATAATGTATGAGATGGCAAAAGGCACATCTGTGGTATCAGAGCAGTGATGCTTCAAAGGGTCTGTCTCAAAGTGTGAAGGCTCTTGAGCTTCTCAAATATGTCTGTGAAAAATGTAACACGGGAGAAAACCAACATGTTCCTCCCTACCCTTATTCACAAACTTACTTTGCACTAAGCTCGGTGCTTCTAGCTGATACATTCTTATCCTCGCAAAATAAAATTCAGCCTCAGGCTGACACACAGCATGGAAAATTTCAGCCCTAACTGCTAATGTGTGGTAAAGTTATAAGCAATAGAAAATGAGGTCTTAAAATGAGAAGTGTCAGGCAACCTTAACTATATGTAGACCTACCATATTCACTGATGGTAATTTGGTTTTTGACAGATTTCAACCAATTTGCAGATTCATTTTGACATATCCTATACAGAGAAAAGGGGGGAAAAAGTCCCTGGAGTAGGACTCTCAGGCTTATAGGTTTGACTTTGAGAGTAGTCAAAGCAATGATCAACCACACAGTCATTTTCTCTTCTGCCACCTTTAAAACTGTGCTGCAGAAAGCCCATAAAAAAATCCCAAAAAACATAAGTTAAAATCAAGGTACCAATACACTGAAGCTGAGACCTATTGACTTCGTGCCTGTTCTTATCTGATTCCATAAGTCTAAATGTAAGTTGCAGAAAAATGTTGAATTAATAAAAATAGTGCAAGAGTTGTCACTTAAAGCTTGCATTGCTTGCATAAACAAAAGCCCAGGCTAGCATGCTATTCAGGTATGCACAGCCAGCACAGTTTTAGTAACAAATGCTGACTTTCCAGTAAACACTGCAGACTTCTATTTTGTCACTCATTTATGGACCAGGAATCTGCCCAAGGTATTTCTCCCGAGTAGAACTATGAACTTTGCCTATTTGGAGCTTCACAAGAAGTGATTTTAAGCCCAAGTCAGGTGAAGGGGTTTCAGGTGGGGGTGTGGGGGCACAGGGTTACCTTTAGGGTAACATTTTTGGGTGGTCTCGCCTACTGGTACAGGAGCTTGGGAATCCTGTGTGCCTAGGCATGGCTGTTGGCCTGGAGTACTGCTTGGGGATAATATAGCAAGCTGCATCCCAGCAGGCTTGTTTGCAGGCTGCCTGCAGCTGGGCTTTGCTGGTTTTTGGCTAGTCTAGTCTTTTTTTTTTTTTTTTTTTGGTGCTTGGTTGTTTTGAGGGGTTTTTTTCCAGATCACATGCAAAACCTGTGTGAATGGCAATCGCCCGTTCCCTGGAACAGGCTCTGGCAGTCTCTACATGACTTTTTAAAGTGTCTTTCAGTAGAGCCCTGCTGACAGCTCAACAGTTACATAAAATGCTGCCTTCCTAAAAATCACTTCACAGCAATGTCGGTGTGTGAGGAGCTAGGTTAATCCAGTTACTTTCCTGCTGGGATATAATTTGTCATTTTGCAGAACCGTTCCACCTGGCTTGCACAGTCTGGGGTAAAAATGTTTGCTTAGTTGGGTCTCTATCTGGGCAGGATAACTTGGTGCTCTCTATGTTTGTGGCAAAGACTTGTGTGCATGGGTAAAACTGTTTTTATTGAACAGTCCTGTTGTTTTACGGAAGATAAACTTTAGATGTGAATACCCCTTTTCATTACCAGCAGCAGAATGTGAAATTTCAAGCAATACAATCTCCATCTTTTATGGTAGCTCATTTAGTCATAATTAATTCCTGGGAGGATTTTGCTGGTATGTAGCCTAACTTTTTTTTCCCTTCCTTAATCTTATTCTCTTCATCAGGTCAAAAATCTTTGTGTACTCTGTATTCTTAAAACTGGGCACATGCTTAGGTGCCCAAGGCAAAAGGGCTGAAGGCACGTGACTGAAGCCTTGAACCAGGCTGTTATCATTTCCTGTCTCTAATTATCAGAGAAGTTAGAGGCGGGTAAAGGGCCACTTTAAATTTTCTTGGTAAATCAGTCCCTCCAGCTTCTAATCATTTCCGTTCCACTTCTCTGGACTTCCTCCAGTTTGTTTATATCTTCCAGTAATGAAGTGCCTGAACTGCATGCGATATTCCAGGTGTGGCTGCAAGAGAAATGCATGAAGAGAGCGCTGCCATGCCAGCCTGCCCCACTGTGTAATGCTTCTACAGAAGGAGCCAAGGGTCTCACTGGCACTGGATTCTCCTCTGACACAGTGCTTCTTACATCCAGATTATCCTCATATTCCTAGGTCTCTTTCAGTAGTGATGCTTTCCAAATTTTGCTTTGTTACTGTGCCTTGTTAACTCTTTATTTTGGATTTCTCCCTTGGTACATGCAGTAGCATTTTTTCCCAACTGCAATTTTAATGCTTGTTTCCTATCTTTGCTTCCAATTTCACTACACCCCTTTGTATTATTTTTCTGTCCATACTTGTGCTGGCAACTTCTCCTCCTTTCTTCCTACTTGAATGATGTCCCTCTGATACTTCACAGGATATCTTCACAGTGTGATAAACTCTGAATTTGGCAGTCACTTATTCTCAGTAGGAATTTGCTGTAGAAATACTTAATGACAGAATTAGTGTAGGGCCTTTTCATCACATAAATCTTGCCAGATAATAACAATGAACTGGATTCTAGGTTTCTTGCTCACTGTATAAACAGCCTTTTCAGGTGAGGAATAGGGGAAGAGAGAGGTTAGTGGATAAGAAATGTAGTGGGTAAAATGAACTGGTCATTGTGCATCAGTGAGTAAATAAAATATATTTTCTGCATGAGTGCATCTCCCAGTGGTGTTTCCGTATTTGTGTACTTCACCCTTTAAAGAGAGTATTCCTGACCTGCTGGGTGGCTCAGCATCTTCAGGGACCATTACCTTGGAACTGTGAGGGGTAAGGATACTCCTGGAGGCAGTAGGAGTGTGCTGTGCCCAGGAGAGGACTGCCAACCAGTGCTCTGTTTTTCTGCAAGAGAACGGTGGAGTTCTAACACTGACAGCCCGATTTCCCCTTTTACTCGGTGTAGACATCTGAACTTGGGTAAATGGAGTTTCCCTGCTTGCATCAGCACTAGTGTAGAGAGGTCGTCTTTCTGCACCAGCTTCTCCAGGCTCGGAGGGGCTGTAATGGCAGAGCAAGTCAGGCTCTGGTTATCTTTTTGTAGGTCTCTCCTCCCTTTCAAAAACGAGTTCACTTCCACACTTTGTTTTGTCTACTTCAGCTTTGGTCTTCTGGTTAACGAAATGTCTGTCTGTTTGGAAACCCCTCAAAAACCAGCAACCACCAATCTTTCCACATAACTTTTTAATTATTTCTGCATGTGAGTTTTGGCTGTGCTCCAACATTGAAATCATTATGCTGTTTCAGAGTGTAAATAAGTGGGACTGGATTAATAAATTGTATGAAACATGGTGCCACACTTCATTATAATCCACTTATCAAAGTGGAAAAACCTTTTAGTACATAAAGTGCATCTGCTTTTAATTTTCATTTTGATCTTTTCTTTGTGTGTTTTCAGACACAAGTGCACATTTTCAGGGAGGCTTTTAATGCTGGTGCCTGGCAATTTCAAAGTTACTTCTGAGGATGGCAAAACAGAGCATAGCGAATTTGGGATGTATAGGAAAAGCATAGGACTGGATTATTCTCTCATAATTATAAACTGGGATGCAATACATCGCAAGGAAATCTGGCATAAGTAGAGGGCAGATTTGGTTTTTTTCTGTTAGCGACCTTTTTAAAATTTCCATTTTCTTAATGCAGACTTGGTCATTTTTACTTACAAAGTGTGTTTCAGACAAGTGGATTTTGCCTTTAGTCACTATCATTTTTCCATGATAAAACAATTGCTTTTGATACCAGTAGTGAAACCCACCTTTTCCAGAGTACAAGAACACATTGTGGAACTGAGTTAAGCTCACACCATGGCTTTGGACTAAGGGACCACCACCCTCATCATCCCTTTCCTTCCCTGACCTCTCCTGCAAGCCTCAGCTCCAGCAGCTGCTCCTGAAGAGATTGGACTCTGGCCCTGGCTGACTTCTGTCACTTTAATGAGAAATTTGCTGTATTTTATGAAGAATAATCCAAAGTATTTTTGTGCTGTTGATACACTTCTTCTAAGTAATGACATTTCATTTCATGTGAGTTTGTGTTAAACAGCTAGTTGCAGGAAACTAAAATGAATTCAATCTGCTTAGTACTGCTGGAATTCTAATTATGAAAAATGAACTCTCAAAAAAAAAAATCTGTGTTTAAGCCTGCCCCTTGTGAAGTTAAATGGGAATAGACTGAGGACTTTTTGATTTTGTTCTTCTTAAATGAGTTGAATGCAAGGGGTGAGGATACCTACCATGGCGGAGCAGCAACCCTAACCCAGGGGGGAGTTCTGGATATAAATTATACATTCATTGGTCTTTAGTTTTCACTGAGCAAAACAAATTTTGAAATAACAATTACAGCAGTTAGGCAGAATACTCTTTGAAAACAATTGTATTTATGCCTGAGTTATGATCTATTTATGTCCCAAGATAATTATTTTTCTAGTGTTCTGTGCCTGTTTTTTTATTTTCGTTCTCAGTGGCCCCCGTCATTGGGGCTGAAATTTGACATATTCAGTTTTACTTGAATATCCATTCCCTGGTAGCAAAAAGAAAGCCTGATCCCTTCAAGATGTCACCCTGGCATATGAATGATGTGTCTGAAAAGTTGTGTGTGCTTTAAAAGATGACTGGCTTGTTTGCTTTTAGCTCCCAGTGGCAGCTGCATATGTGTTGAAAATGTCAGATGCAGAGCAAGTCATCCATGGCTTTAGTTATTCAAGACCTAGGATGATTCCAGTGTGAAAGGTCATCCCTTCATATATTTCTGTGGCAAAGCACATTGCAATTCCTGTGGAAAAAGTGCGGAAAGGAAGGCTTGGATCCAGCACCCAGCATGGTGGCTGTCTTCTTTTTCATCTCTTTTTTAATCTGTTAGAGGTCCTTCAGGTGCTGGTGCCATGGCTGACGTGTCAGATCCAACATGCCTGGGTGAATGGGACCATGGGGGTGTTACTTGTGAGATGAGCTCCAATAAAAATTGGGGTAATTAGGCAAAACTTTGGTCCATCAGTAGCTTTTTTTGCTGCTGTGGGATGCTTTGCTCAGCCTCTTGAGGTCGGATGGGTAAGCAAAGGGGAAAGTGTTTGTTTTCAGATCCCGTTTAGGGGTTTTGTGAGCAAGGACAGGAGAGGACTGGTACCTGTGGCTCTACAGCCTAGAAATTCTGCACCCTCTTTGGGGACTGGCATGTGGAAAGACCTGCTTATCCAATTAAAGATGGAAATAGTGATTGTAATTGGTGTAATATCCCTTCTGCTACTTAATTTACACTTTTTGTTTTAGGTTGTTACAGTATTTTAACAGTAAACATACTGTGAAGTTTGATTATAATTGTCGGATCTTCTTTCTACAACCCCCTAATCCTTTCTTCTTTCTTCAGATTTATCTGCGTAACAGAGAGCTGAGGTTCCTGTTAAAAATAAACAAATGGAGAGAGAAAAAGAAAAAAATAAATAGGGAGACAAATACATAGTTCAAAGGGTAAAACAGACTCCTTCTCAAAAAGTCAGCAAACAAATGCAGAGAATTTTTAAGTTCACTTTGGTGAGCATCTGGTATTACTTTGGTAAGCATTTCTGTGTTTAGGATCTCAAGAGATTGTGCTAAAAGGCTCTGTTGTGATGGTATTGCTTGCAGCCTTTAAAAGAAAATTATTACTGACCAGAGTTCTAGAGGAAAATATTTGTCAACGTATGTGCTAGCAATATTTTAAATTGATGCTATTATACATAATAATATTCATTATTATAAATTTAGCATATTTCCAGACTGAGCTGTAGTAAACTGTACATGAAAAATGCAAGAGAAAAATATGCTTTGAAGATAATGTGTCATTCACACAGAATAAAATTTGTGATCTGCTGAGCATGCTAAATGCAAGAACACAGCAGACTTGAACATCAAAACATTTGCAAAAACCAAAGGGCAGCTAGTTTTAAAAACAAAAAAAATTAACAGAACATTTTCACTGAGATCAAGAGTTGGGTAAAGTTTTACTTTGTGAAACAAACAGCCTATTTTCTAGTAATATCTTCAATAAGTAGCATGCATCTTATTGAAGGAGTCGGCCTGAATTGCAGATTTTAAAATGGAGGTGCAAAACACAGAATTAAGGCTGTGCATCTTGATTTTTCAGTTAGTCCTTTGAGAAGAGAAGTTTTCTCTTAGTTATTATTGCAAAGACAATTTGATACGTTAACACATCAGCAGGATGGTGGGGCAGACAGAAGTTTGGAGGAATAAATAAAGTGTAACAGGCTTCATGTACACTTGCAAATACAGATATTTTTACAGAGGTAAATATTTTCAGTGCAATGTTCACTGAAGGATCATGGCTCAGGGAGGCCCAGAGTCATTCAGAAATCCTTACATTACCAGCTAGTGCTCCATATTCCAGAATGCTCCCCCCACACCTCACTCTCAAACATTCCCTTAAATGAACTTGATATTTCACACAAATCTTATTTTTCACAGAGTGCTTCCTGAAATCCAGTTGTAACAGGAAGCTGTTTCTAGAGCAGGGTACTACATTGTGTATCAGTGTAGCAGACTGGCTGACCACTTTATATCAGCCAAAAAAAAAAAAAAATGGAAGGGCATTTCAGTTGCAATTTAAGATTTTTGCATGATACTTATTTTAAAAAAGTCTTTCCATTTCTTGTACATTGAGATTTTCCATTAAAGCGCCTGGAAATTTGTAGTATGTCAAGAATGCCTTGTCAGATTGGTAGCCTGGGAAAGCAGAAGTAGCCATCATACATGCAACATGAGCGCTTGTAAATCTATCTCTGCAGATAACAGCAGCTAGAGACTTCAAAAATATTCAGTTAAAATTTAAACCAAACTGAAAATTTGGAAACTTGCTGCAAGAGAAAATGCTGTAAAGTATTAGATGTGTGATTTTGTCAAAACATCCTATAAAGGTCTAATTCTCACTCTCTGTATCACTGTATCCATTATAATCTAAAATCAAAAGCAATTAAGCTGAAAACTAGTTTCAAAACCCAAACAGAATTATTTCACCGAATAACAGGATTATTTTGATATCTGTAGATATTTTTCCTTGGTTTTCATCCTAAACAGATTTCCAATGATTTCACTGAATTGGAAATGCTTTGCAAAGATCAAGTACTTCTCCTATTCCTCTTCTGTGCTGTCCAACATCCTTCAGCATGTCTTTGACCACATGGAAAGGGAATTACCTTGTAGTCCATCATGTGGCTGTGTTTAGGCTTCCAGCAAGCTGCACTTGGAAGCTTCCTTAGCTCCTCTGGATTTCGGAAGGGCCTGGCTGTCCTCCGTGACCAGTTGCTGATGGGATGGTTGGGATGAGCTCTGCCTTTTGTGGAGATGGCAGTGCAAGCCCTGGGGATGGTCTCAGGACCAGTTTGGGGCATATCTTGTGTTAGTGGCTCAGCCTGGCTGAGTAACAGGATGGCTGGAGCAGCACACACAGGCTTGGAGGGGCTTTCAAAATTCTGCACTGCGTTTTAAGCATGGTGTAAGAAAATGTGCACGTGGACCTTAAATGTGAGGTGTTTACAAATATTTTTCTGCTCACTTGTCTCGCTGTCATTAGCAGGTTTCATCCCCGCTGGATGGTTTCTCCTGCAGAAAATAGTAGCCTCTTTTGAGCTACATCCCATGCTCCCTTGCCAAACTTCCTCTCTCTCCTTGATCCCTCTCAACAGTGCCCTTTCAGTCTGCTTAAAATAGTGAGTGCGAATCATTGTTATAACTTCTCATCTCCTTTGCCAGGGTCACCACACCACTGCAATTGTTTTTGATAGCCTGGTCTCAGTCCAGTGTGAAAGATGTTTCCAGAGAACATGAAGGAGCGGGAGACAGTCTCCATGTCAAAACTGGCATAGCACTGGTGTCTGTGTTCTTAGGTGTGTGTAGGGAGTGCAGAAATGGCAACTTGAAAAGTTTTGCATGTAAAGCATCTGGGGACACAGTCCTCCTTGCTCCACTTCCAGGAAAAAAAAAAGGGAATCAGCTTTATATGTGTGGTCACTGCTGGAGGAAGCTCTGGTAGCTCATCTGTGAGCATCAGCGGATGTGCCTGTGCTTTTAAAAAAGCCCTTTGCTGGATTTTGAGGACCCTGCAGGAAATGGTGCTGTTGAGACTTTAGTTTTATCGCCTGCCATCAGTAATTTTAATATACTTTGCTTTGGTATATTAAATCAGATGTAGCCATACCTTTAACTGCAGTGTAAATGTGCCCTGTGAAATCACCACTTTTTGACTGAATAGAGGAAATAATTCATTTAGGAGGTAAATGAGAAGACTGAAGAAAGAGTTGTAGAACAGGAAACGCGTAAAAGTCTTGAGGATGAAAGTAGGTAAAAAAAAGTGGTTGGAAAACAAATTTTGTTGAAGGAAAGAAAAAGGGGGGAGTAGAAAGTAAAGAGACTTAGAAAAATATCATTAAAATGGCAGATAAAAAATAATCCAGTAATATAAAAGGGTAGAGAAAGTGAAAGATATCTTGGGATCTAGAAGCAGCAGAAGGTAATTTAGAATGAGAAGCAAGCAGGAAATATCCCAGATGTGATGAATATTTTGCCAAAGTCAAAACAAATTTTAATTAAGCCTCTGATTTATTATAAAGGAGGGAAAGCTCTAAATTCTTATTTCAGGGAAGGATTTAGATTATACCTATGCTATAAGCACGCTCTAATAATGTTAATAATAGACCAATATTGTCATCTTGTCAGATACTGCCTTGGTCTGTAGCCAAAAAGCAAGTTGTCTGGGAATGATAGGGGCTGTGAAGTAGTAAGGGAGATAAACCCTGAATTTTGGCAAACCCTGAGATTCAATATCTAGAATGCAAACCCTGAGCATTTGCTGTGTAAAATGAGGGGGCAATATTCTTATCTAACTTCTGTAGCACGGCTGTGGCATTTATAAGCTTATTCTGCGCTGCACATAAACCTCAGCATGAGGAATTGAGTTTATTAGTTTACTGTGGTCAGACTGGACTGGTTTAAACAGAGCTGAGGAAGTTAATTAGTCTCAGGTGGGTCTAGCAATGAGTAACTAGTCCTGGAGAGAGGGACGGGAGCTGTGGTGGGGGGACAGGTCCTGCCGGAGCCTGCAGATGGATGGCTGGCTGGGAGGGACTGCCCTAATCTCTTTCCCAGGTTGTTCAAACCAGTTCAAGAGCAGTGAAACAAGGTTATGTAATTGACATGTGATGTAGCCTAAAATAGTGACTGCAAACATAGGCTGCTGTTGCTGGGCAGTTGTCAACTGCTTAAAAAAAAAAAAAAAACAACAACAACAAACCACCCCAAAACAAAAAAAAAAGCGCCCTCAACTGTGCAACAAATGGACATTTGAAATGAAATTGCAATTCTCATGACTAGCAGGCTTTTTTTTTTTAATGCAAGGAATAGGGGCAGTGTGAAAACTGGAATTTGAAAAGAGACTCATCGTTGTACTTACCGTGCTGATTTATTTGAGAGTACCTGCCTGCTGCAGATGGTGAAATGAAAACCTCGGGTATATGCAGTTTGTCCCTTGATAGTGTGATGCCACTCCTGTCAAACAGGAAATCCTTTTCTGGATGTGCAAAATCATTGTGGCAAGCCTTAGCAGTAATTTTATTTGTATACTGGCCGTCAAAAGGTAGGAATAGTTCATTTTTAGTAATTGAAGGAGCTTATATGGATACAGAGACAAAAGCTGCGAGGGTTTCGGAGCTGGTTGAAAGGAGCACATCACATAGCTCAGTGAGCACGAATGAGAGGTTGGGATATGCCCATTTTGTGATTCCTTGCTGTAGGAGGCAAAGCCCTTCATTTGGGCTATACCAGAAAGCAGAAAAATCTGGTGTTAAAGTCTGTTTGCTGACCAGATATTCCTGTGGTGAGAGACTTCCCTTAGAAAATCCCGATGATTTTCTGCAGCGTGTTTGCTTTGTCTTTCCTTTAGCAGGGAAAGTCTTAGCTCAGGTTGGAGGGGATGCACAGGCTGGGCTTGTGCAGTCTGACAGGCTAGTGGGTAAAGGGAAGGGACGGCGTTAAGAAAGAAATGTTATTTATTCCATAGGGTTTTTATATGTATCACTGCTGCTGGGGATATAATCTCCCAGTTGGGAAATACTACAGAAAATAAGCACTTATTCCAGCCCAGAAGCTGCAGAAGGGATTCTAGCTCTTACGTGCAGATCTGCAAGGCAGGGCTGGAGGTGGCTTCCAGCTCCTCTCTCCTCAAACCCTGGAAGAAGGCTTGGCTCTGGCAGCCTGCAGGAAGAAGACAACTCTGCCTGCAATTTTCTGAGTCAAAGTATTAATTCTCATTGTGGAGGAAGAAGGAAAATTGGGACACTTTATATGCATTTTGATGTGCCTCAGTGAGACACCATTTTAAAAGCCGAGTTTTTTCAAGCTACTTCTGCTTCGTTTGGTCCTCAGCAGCTGCTCCTGTTCTCTCACTTTGCTGTCCCTTTGCAAGGCGTCCTCCGTCCTGGGACCCAAGACACATTCCCGTTTGAGACGTTGAACCCAGAGGGGATTTTGGACTTTTTCTTTGCCTTTCTCAGTGGATGTTGCAGTGAGTGTGTAGATCTAGAAGAGGAATAGAGAAAGCTGCCTGCCCAGGTAGAAGCAGGAGAGAACATGTGGAAGGCAGTGGTGGCCCAGGAGAGGAGCCAGTCATTAGGGACACACAAGCGAGCATGAGTCAACGACCTAATGCTATTGCCAAAAGCCAGCTCTGGACCAGGATTGCATTAGCAGGGCTGCTGTGTGTGCAAGATGCAGGAAATAACCGTTTTATTGGCCGTAGTGATGGTGAAAGTCTGCAAGAAAAATGTGCCCTGTTTTAGGAGAGAGGCTGGAGGAGAATAGGAGGAATTGACAACAAAATTTAGAAAACATGACCTGCAAGGAAAGATTGAGAGAACTGGATTTGTTTAGCCCAGCAAAGAGATGGGGGACATAAATCTCTTGATGGGCAGGAGATTGTTGTAAGAAGGTGGTGATCTATTGCTCTGAATGTCCGTGGGGGGAATACAAGTATTTCTTCCAGTCACAAAATATTCCCATTTGGGTGAAATGTAAAGGGTAAAACCATGACTCCAAGGGTGGCTAATCACTAGCCTGATCACACAGGATTTGTAGGGAAGCGGCAGAATACCTTTCCCCAGAAGATTTTAATACAAATAGAAAGAAAACTAAAAACCTGCCTGAACTGTTAAGCTGGTCTTATCATGCTTCCATGAGTGGGCTTGAATTAACCAGGCTTTGGATCCTCTTCCAGCACTACGCTTTTCTCCGTACAAAATTTAACATTTGATCATAGTAGTTGCTATTTTAACAAGAGAGCAAAAATGTAGAATACTCGTTAATGACTTGCAGTTTCTGACTTAGACTTCGAAAAACTTGGGGGGGGGAAGATAATTTTTAGGAGAAAGGTAAAACATGTGGTATGTTTCTGAAATTTCTGTAATTTTCTAATTTTGCCCTAGACAGGAACAGAAATAATACTGACAAGAAATAGTACTGATATCTCATTCCTTTTGCAGCCTTACCTGTAGGGAAGTATGGCAGCCCTTGGAGTGCAGCAGTGCTCTGCACACATACATAAGATCATCTTAGCAAGTCAGTTTTGGGGACTGGTGGCTCAATCACTGTGGTGGAGGTTTAAAATGGGGAAAGGCACAACTTCTGCTGTAGCCTCCTTTTGGCAGTAATTCGTAGGCTGAATAAGAACACATTTTTCTCCTCCCCTCCTTTACTGCTGAATTTTGCTTATTAAGGAAAATTCAGTAAGAGGGAAGACTGAATTTCATCAATACTTCCTTTTTGTTTTCTTTTATAAGTCTATAAAGGGAGGGAATTATAGAGTCTTTGGAGGTGAGAGAGTTGGAAACATTCAAATATTTTTGTGTGTACATTCAGTTTTGTCATTCTGTGGTATGTGGTGGCACAATAACCTGGAAAATGCAGACTTCAATATTCCTCTAGCTCTACTGCTAAGAGAAAAAATCTCACGTTCTTACTGTGTAACTGTGTGGTACCTATTCATTATTTATTTTGAACAGGAAAATTTCCCTCGCATCTTTTGTATCTTTGTATTTCAGATGGAACAGGAATTAGCTGGTGTAAGTGCTCTTAATGATAGCATAAGTAAAAATTACTTTCATCTTAATGCATTTAGCACATGGGAGATGAGAATTCAATATCTGCTCTGTCACTTTCCAGCCCACTTTTGGGTGATTGAACGGGATAAAAAGAACAACTGGATTAAGCTAAACACAAACTGCACGAGGCAGATCGATGCATCTCTTGAAGGAGTCGGAGATCTCGCACCACACAAACATCAGCCTCTCTTCAGGACAGCCTCCATCACCTCACTGAGGTCCTGAAGCCCCCTGGAGGTCTCGAGAGCACTGCATCAGTTTCAGATATGTAGGCTTTGGGGTTGATTCTGAAGTTGAGGGGCTTTAGTGAGGCACAAATGGGACATATTGATTCATTATGGGTGTCTTTGCTTCTCTAACTTGCTTTACAAAATTGGTTTTATTTGAAACATACCATATTTGATTGCATGGAAGACTGAAGTCATTTTTTCTTTCATTATAGACATTAACTGAAAAACTGTTCATTATTATTTTATAGCTGTACCCTACATAGAGCGTTTGCTGGAATGTTGATCTCTCCTGGTTTTTTAAAGGGTTTTCAAGTTACTTCCATTAATGTAAGCTTTACAAAGGCTGTGGTTTTTAAGGAATTTTTAGAAATTAAAAAAATTGAGAAGATGTTGAGAACTCAACAAAAAAATTGAGTTTGTTGTTGGGAAAGACCGCTGCCTTACTTACTAGAAAAGCTAGTTGTAGGTTTTGTACCATACATTAGTACTCAGAGATGCATGTCTCAAAAATTGGGGAAGCTTTACTAAGTTATGTTTTCTGAAAGTATTTGATCTAGAGATGATAGGTCAGAAAACAATAGTTGCAGGCTACCTAAACCATTTAAAGGGTGACTTACGGAATATTCTGTTGTCATGGGAATATTTCTTATGAAGTCACACAGTGACAGTGTTGGAAGCAAACATTTCCACAACATTTAAAAATGCAACCCAAGTAATTATCCTGGAGTGCATAAGTGGTAACTTTTTTATTAAACCCATCAGATTTTTAAAGCAGTAGTGAAAAATGTTGACTTAACAGGTATACATTTTTTTAGCACAAACTGCCTTCAGCGTAGTTCTGCAATGGGGTTCATTTTGCTGTGTTGAAGCTGACTTGTCTTATTAATAGCCTGCACCCGCCTGTGGAAGCCTAAAAATGGTATTGCAGTAGTCTGATGTACAAAGGACATTGTACGAGTACTGATCAAGTGTACCTGCATTCCTGGCAGAAAATAACCATTTTTCCCTTCTCCCCACAAAAAAAAAGGATGGTATGCCAGCATTTTTAAGGACATATAAACCACCTATATGCTGTATATCATAATTTTAAATGCTTTTGTTTTCTCCTCTTAGGTTACTTTCATACTGTATGGGTGATGGTTCTTTAGAGGGTGTGCTCAAGTCAGTTCAGAGCAAAAATATAAAGAGGAATTAAGTTGGCTCTTCTCTTTCCTGTCTGTTTTTGTATAGATCACATCACAAAATAAATTCATTTTGTGATTAGTTGAGAACTTTATCTTTTTCTTGTTTAGCAGGCCTGCTTAAAGGCCTGTCACTATATCGTACAACTTGAATTTATGCCTGATGTAACTTATTCTTGAATTATTTTGCCGAAGTTTTGTTCCTTTCCATCTGTGTCACTGTGCTAGGTAAAGTCCCTTAATAAAACCCTTCTTTGCCCATCTACTTGTTCTTTAAACATCTAAAGCATTATCTAAATGATGATACCTTTGTGATACTACAGTAACACTTCACTCACTCAAATAAGATTGGTTTTCTTTGTGTGAGATGCTCAGAAGAGATTCAAGAAACATCCCAAGTTTCGATTCACTGTCTAAACAGATAACATTGAAAGGCTGAAAGGGAGACAGGTGCAGAGACAGAAAATTACTTAGCTGAAGTTTTAAAGCAAATTCCTGAAAGAACACAAAGCAGAAGCCAGGTCTCCTGTGTCCCGTGAATATACTCTATATCTTTCCCTAGGAAGCATATGAGAATTGTGGCAAATAGCTTGGCAGACATATTTTATGCCTCTTGTCCTACCGCAGCTCTGTCCCCTTATGGAGCTGCATCTTCATTCCCTCTCCCTGCACGTCGGCCCCTGCCTGTTGCAATGCAGCTCTGCTCCTGAGTTCTTCCCGAGCTTCCCCTCCTCTCCCACGGCTGCTGCTTGCTTTGGTCGTTGGCATCAGCTTTAACAGTATTTGCACATCTCTTGGGTTTCTGCACATTTGTTCTGGCCACCCCAGATCCCTGTGTGCCACTTCTGGATCAAGGCAGCTAAAATAATCTTCTCCTCTGGCTTCTGCTGTCACGCTCCACCAACCCCTCGCGGCTCCCTTTATTCTTCCACATCAGATTGAAGCACCAGGCTTTGAAAAGGCCACATGGCAGTGCCCTTGCCTGAGACGCTGCATCCATTTGCTCCACCTGTGTTCCTCCCATGGAGCAAAATGCCTTTTGAGTCTCCAGTTCTCAAATGGCAGCCCGTTTCCCTGGTTGCCGTGTATTTATTTCCCTTCTGCATTAAATACCTGCTGTCTCTTCAGGAGTGCTTCTGTGGGGCTTTACAGGAATGAAGTAATACAGTTGTGATTTAAGCCTGGTTGAACTGGTTGAAGAGAGTAGAGTATTATTGGGAAAGTTAATCTCTGCTATGCATTTTTGCTTTATATCCTGAACTTCTTGAGCATGAGACTGTACCCAAACTTAGAGCTGTCAGACTGCTCTGTGATACAGCACACCTAAGAAGATCTGAAAAAGCTCAAACCAACTGTTTGTTTTTCACTAGAAGAAACATTCCAGTCCTGTTTAGGAAAAAAAAAGTAATGAGATCTCTCGAGAGAGTGACACCAAAACTCCTTCCCAAATTAAAAAGAAGAGATGCTCATAATAAAGGCCCATGACAACTCACCATGATCATTTGGAAAGGATAAAGAATGGAATTTGAACTGTCTTCATTAATAAGAATCTCAAAACAAGTGCAAAACAGCAGAGAAGAACAAATTGGAATTATGTAAATACCTCCTCTAATAATGCATTTTATTTTTGGATCATTCAGGCCAGCACAATTACCTGTGTGCGGGAAGGAACGACTGTATAATTGATAAGATTCGGAGGAAGAACTGCCCAGCCTGTCGATTACAGAAATGTCTGCAAGCTGGAATGAATTTAGGAGGTAAGCAGAATATTAATAGTTTAGTCTCCTAACTTGATTAGGTGAAAACATTGGAAATGTGCAGCGTTTTTATAGTTCTGGCAGCTGCGTAATCTCGAAAGTTTTAAAGTGGGATTATCCTGAAGAAGTGCTTAATAGCTAATAAACTCTATTGTCATTCTAAATCAGGGTTTGGAGGTACATAATTTATGGCCCAGAAAAAAGAAAAGTGGGTGTTTTATGATGACAGTAATTTTAGTAGAATACCATAAGCTAAAAATGTTAAGGTTTCAAGTATTGCATGCTTTTTTTTTGGTGATGAGCGCTTTCATGAATACTGGAAAACATGTTACACCATCATGAAAGCGAATTCGCACATAGTGAAACCTCTCAACTTCTTTGTTGCTTGTTCAGCATTTTTATTGATTTTTTTTCCGTGACTGTAAGGATGCGCAATAATTTTGATGATGTTACTACATTGTTCATACACCAACAACAAGTAAAAATGTTTTCTAATTAATTATCAAAAACATACTGAAAACAAGTATGATGACAAAATTTATAGTAGTTTTTTTTCTGTTATTTTAATTCATCTGTTGTAATGTCTGCATGTTTCTGGCTGTGCTTCCGTGGGTGTCCTGTCTCAAGTCATCATCTGAGCAAATGCTATTACAAATGCCTTTTTCCCACCACTCCTCTATTTATTATGTTGTCTGTGAACAGGGATTTTGGATACTGCCGCAGGTCCTTCCCCTGATGTACAGTTACTCTTCCATTAGAGTGTTTTCACTCCACAGAAAATAACAACATGGTCACATTAATTCCTCCCTATCTCAAAATTTGCTCTTTGTCCTCCTGAACCAATTCTCCTGGCAGCTGAGTTCGGTTCTACAGATTTAGCTGCTTGTCTTTCATAGGTTATATGCAACCGCCCAGACTTCTTTTTCTGTCTTGTCTCCTGGTAGAAATACTCAAACAAGCCACACCTTACTTTTTCAGAGAGAGTAGCCCAGTTAGGCTCTCTTTCAACCCCTTTCCCAATTTTGAGATACTTTTGTGTCCATGTGTACTGCATTGCTCCCCAGGCCCCTTATTTCCTTTTCCCAAGGGAAAACGGGGCCAGATTGTGGCATACTGGGGAGGTGACAGTTTTCCCTTGGTTTTGATCTGCGCTAGCAAGGGAAACAGAATGCCTTTGTTTGATGAAACAGGAGCTCCATGGTAGCAGCTCCTTCATCCCAAAAAACTAGTGCTGAAAATTGGTGTGGAGCAGGAAGGTCAGCTCTCTGGAGTGCTGGGAATGTTGTTGTGTCCTACTGGCAGCTGATGTGGGGCATCCTCCCTGGATGTGCCCCGTGCAGTGCCAGCAAAACCCAGGGCTGGAGAACCTTAGGAAACAGCAGCACGGGACACTTCATCTGCAATATCATGAGCTCATGCCTGTGATGTCCAGGCGAGTGTCAAAGGATGTGTTCACATGATGTCCTTTGCAGAAAAGCAAGGCAGGAGGGAAACTTTGCTAGAGGAGGTTGCTGCTTTTTTTGCCTTTTTTTTTTTTTTTTAATATTGGCTGGAATGCTGTAAATGAGAAATGCACTGAAAAATCTTCCCTTTTATTGGAGCTTGGTAGACTGCTGGAAATCACCAGTAGCAATCTGTATTTATTGCAGCTTTGGGCCCTTCACCACAAGAAAGACGTTGAGGTGCTGGAGGAAGTCCAGAGAAGGGCAATGGAGCTGGTGAACAGTCTGGAGCATGAGTCTGATGAGGAATGACTGAGGGAGCTGGGGGTGTTTAGCTCATTAGAAAAGGAGGCTTGGGGAGACCTTATCACTCTACTGAAAGGAAGGTGTAGCAAGGTGGTGGTCTGTTGGTCTCTTCTCCTGTGAAACAAGTTACAGGATGAAAGAAAATGGCCCTAGGTTGTGCCAGGGGAGGTTTGGATTGGATTTTAGGAGAAATGTCTTCACTTTAAAGGATGGTGAGATGCTGGAATGGGCTGCCCAGGGTGGAATCACTATCCCTGGAAATGTTCAAAAAAACGTGCAGATGTGGGACTTGGGGACAAAGCTTAGTGGTGGACCTGGCAGTGCTGGGTTAGCAGTTGGACTCGATGTTCTTAGAGGTCTTTTCCCAGCTTCAGTGAGTGACTCTATGACCTGGAAGCCCACGTCTGCCTCTGCAGTGTGCAGCTGGCACACAACTGAGCTTTGCAGTTTGGCTGTTTCAGTGATTTTCATCACACAGAGAAACTTCAGGTGAAATTCTCGGTCCTGATTTCATCCCTTTATGCCACGTAAAGGAACTAAAATGTCATAAAGGGGTCTTTGCATCACTGCCATGAATGAGATGGCAGCGGAACAGTTCTAGATTCCCATGCACTTCTGCCTGGTCAAAGAGGGAAATGTCAGGTTGGAGGGAGAGGGGAGGGCTGCCAAGGAGAGGTAAAGCACCTGCAGCCCAGATAGCTGTTTAGATCACTGTAAAAATTAAAATATCACTGTTTAGAGAGCACCAAGGGCTCCCAAATCATGCTGATGGACCTTCCAGCCTTTGAGCCAGCCCAGCTCTGGCAGGAAATGTTGGGAGCTTAAGGATTTTTCTCTGCTTAGGCCATCTGTCTCCAGTGATGAGCTCTGCACTACATCTACAGAGGAGCAACACAGCATCTCAGTTTTGGGAGCTTCTGTGTGCTGTTGCAGGGCACTTCTGATGTGGGGGAGATCATCACAAAAAATGGAGGTGTAAAAGGCAAGAAGATATATTAATTCATATTTGAAAACTGATTTTCATATAGAATGCCAAGGATTGGTACTAAATAACTTTTTTTTTATTATTTAGCTTAAAGGGAATGGGTATGGTCATATAATGAAGATACATTATGGATGGTAGTTTCATGTGGCCAGCTGGTTTTGCCAAGCATATACAAAGAGTAAGATGACATGCAAAAGGGTCATCAGCATAGCTCAGGGCTGAAATGTCTGCAAGTTGCTGAAACCATGGGCATTTATTTTCCACTTGTACATAACTATGATGTTTTATGCCCTCATTTAAAGAAAAAAAAACCAACATCAAACCTCCAGTTGATCTAGAAGAAGCGTTGCATTAGGGGACAAGATCCTGTCTCCCGTGGGCTGGAAAAGACCTTGACTCTCCTTTGCCACCCTCCCCATGTGCAGATGGGAGTGAAGGACCCCAGGCTGCCACCACCCAGCTCCTCCTACTCACTGAAGTAGGGGGGTTACGAAGCAAATTTTGTAATTTGACAGCTTGAGATTGTCTTGCTGCTCTCACTGAAGATACTAATCTCTATAATGGAAAACTGGAACTCAGAAATAGCATTCCATGTTTCCTGCAGCACATATTTGCACAATCTCGGATTAATCTACTGATCTTTTTTCTTAGGGGTTTTTTTTTCCTCTTTTGGTAATATTCTTTCTCAATATTTTTTAAATAGTAAAACAGAGTGCTTTTGTACTCTGTCAGTCTTTCAGGTTTGTTTTGATGGCATATCTTCTACTTCCCAGCATGCTAAATTTTTTTTCTTAAATTAAAAAAGAAGAAAAAGATTATTTTGACTGGTGGCAGCATGCCATGATTAGGCACCTTGTAAAAAAATACGTGTAATTCAGTGATACAAAATACACCTTTTCATGAATGCTCAGCCAAAATAATTTGGCAGTTTTATTGTTTACCTCCTCATTTTGTTTGTTGAAAAACTGGAGCATTTTCCAAGCTCTTATATCCTTTATTAATCTTTAGAAAATTATTCATCAAGTCAGCAAATAATTTACCTAATTATGTTATTTTCTCGATTTTTGTTTTGATTTTATAAGAAGCATCTGCAACCTGTAATTTCTCCAAAGGTGAAGTTGCCAAGTATCACGTTAAATCATCCTTCTCATTTCTAGGAGGTATGTGTGTGCTCTGCAGACAGATACACCCCTTTGGCAAGTAGGGCTCCAAAACTTTTTTGGGAATCATATTTTGTTTGTTGTTTTATTATCCTTTTTTTTAAACTCCAGTGACATATGCTAGGCTTAATTGTTGGAAGAGATTCAGAGTGAGCAACTGCACTATGAAGGTATGCTGGCCCATTTTTGGTCTATGCTCTTTTCAAGATTCTGTAATTAATTTTCAGTTAATTACGGACCAGAATGACTTCACGGATTTGGGAAGTTTCTTCCAGCAGACGCTGTGATTGGATTTGGCGAGGCTCTCGCTTTCGCACGAGATGTTTTTGTTTGCCTCCCACCTCGTGCTGCTGCTCCTTCGTTGTGTCTGTCCCCATGGTGGCACTGGGGGGTGTCACAGTGAGACCCCCAGTCCCACACTGGTGCTTGGCAGGGTGGATGATGCCACCATCAGCTGCATCCCGTAAGGCAGCAGCCCCTGGGATGTGTCCTGCATTGCCACCAGGGTGGCACAGAGCCTCCTGGTGTCACGCCTGTGTGCTGAAGCCTGGAGAATGGAAATGCTTTATATGGCCTCACTTGAGGGGACACCACCCCCCCTTTCCTTGGCAGGTTGGTCCTCACCCCTCTGATGTGACCGAGTGACCAGTTCTGCATGATCAGAGAAGGTCGGACTTCTGCCACAGGATGTGCCTGCCCTATGTGTAGAGGGGACAAAAAGGGTGGAAAGGTCGGTACCATGCCAGGCTAGAATCCTTCTCTGCCTGTCCTGGATTGAGACTAATTTGGGAGGAAACTTCCCAAAAGGATGTCTCCTCCAAAAGGCAGAATTTCAGTGCCTCCCCCCGGCCAAGGTTCAAATGGAATTTTCTTGGAGAAAAGTGGAAAAAACTGTTTATTTAACAAGCAGAGTGCACACAGGCATGGAAAAGAAAATGAATAATGTTAGATAATAAACCTCCTCTGTTGTGGAGAAAGATGGTGGATTTTAGAGTCCCTTCTTTCTCTGGCTTAGCTCGTCCCAAAGTTTGGGCCAGGGGTCCAGCAGCTTTGTCAGTTGCCACTGGAATGTCTCCCCTGGAGATGGTCTGATTTT
>VYZT01049562.1:0-55692 GCA_013400735.1 Pomatostomus ruficeps | reverse complement strand
TTGTGAAAAAAGCAAGCTGAACAGTCCAAAAAGAAGGAAAAGGCAAAAAAACAACGCAGTCCCAGAGAGAGGAAAAAAACCTTCTTTTCTAACTAACAGGCAGACAGCTAGAGAGGAATATAAACTAACTCTACGCTGCTAATACAGTACCTGGAGGAGTTAAAAAACAAAGTGTGCCAGAGTTTCTCTGGCTGCTCCCGTTCCCAGCTTAAGGTTACAGGACCCGTTCCTGGGCATAAGCAGACGATAGGGAAATACAGAGCATAAAATCACCCCAGGACACTGCCTCAACTCCCCTGCGAAACACTGCTGAGACTTCCTGGCATTGCTCTCCCACAGCAGTGAGAGGAGCAGCTTGTTCAAGGACCCTTTGGATCTGGAAGGGACATAAAATAGATTTCACCTTGCAAATTACACAGTTCATCATTCTGTCTGCAGAGGCTCGCTGTGAAATGCGAGTCTTGGGTCTGCATACATTTACATATGTAAGACGCTTTGTGCACAAGATGCTGGGTGTGATTTGTAGTCTTCACTGGCAGATACCCTTATTTTTTATACATTGAAATATTTCAATAATCTGAAAAATAGGTTAATTAAGATAACCAATAATAAGATACAATACTTCACCTTTTTGCCCAGCTTTCTATTTTCTGTTTAATAACTCCTACTCGTAGGGTTTTAAATTGCAGTATTTTCAGTTACTGGAGCTTATGTGGTTTATATTATCATTGTTCCTGTCTTTTTGAGAAAAAAAGGAAGAGAAAAAAGTCTGAAAACTTGGGGAAAACATAAATATAGAAGGAGTGTATCCTCATAGTTTTCTTTAAAATTTTCCACTAACCAAGATTTCATAAATTTTAAAGGAAAATAAACACCTTTGTGTAAGACACAAGCAATTTGAAGTATACCTATGGTTGAATTTTATTTTTCATCTAAACTTTAACTGCAGAGTATTTTGAAATGCCATTAATTTTAATGCATTTTTATTTGCATTTATTATGTAGCAGGTTCTTCAAAGGGAATCTAGTCAATATTTTTTTACCTTGAACATTCAGCTGGGTTTTTGTCAGTTCTTTCAACAGATTTTACAAACATCAGCAGGTTGGAAAAGACCTTTAAGTAATAAATAATAATAAACATTTGAGTAATAAATAAGTAATAAATAATGTTTAAGTAATAAATAGGATATCATAATAATGAAGTAATAGATAATTTGCCTGTTGCTTATAAACCTGCTGTCGAAGATGTTGTAGGAACCAATTTATTCAGCAATTAACTTTCCCTGCTTTTGTGTACATGTGTACTGCCCTTGCCCTGCTCTCGGTGTGACCCTCTAACTTTCCAACTTGAATCATCCTCATGAATGTGATGTTTAGATTGGGTACTAGGAAAACATTCTGCACCAAAAGGGCTGTCAAGCATTGGAACAGGTTTCCCCAAAAAGGGTTGGAATCACCATCCTTGAAAGGATGTTTTCCTTCAGAAACCATGTAGATCTGGTGCTTAGTCATGGTTTAGTGGTGCACTTGGCAGTGTTGGGTTAATGGTTGGACTCAATGGTCTTGAAGGTCTTTTCCAACCTAAATGATTCTGGGATTCTCTGAATACTGTAGGTAACTATGAGAACAGTCACATGCTACAACTATTAAGAAATTATTTGTGAATGATGGTTAAAAATGCAGAATTCTGAAGAGGACTGGTAATGTCAGAGTGATCTCTCGGGCATTGATAAAAACCAATATTGAAAGTGTGTCCTTGTACTTGGCATTTTGCTGATGATTTTATTCCATATGTGAAGGCAGCTGGAGAAGACACACTGCAGTGGTCCAAGAGCCCACAGCTCACAATCAGCAGTCCCTGATCAAACTCCTAATCGGGTTCATGCTTTGTTTTTCCACATTTTCCTGGTTCCAGCTCTCCCTTCTGCAAGCACCCAGCTGCCAGCAACATTTGTCTTTCCTCCAGGAACAGCCTTTCAGGCTTTTGGCATGAGGCTGCTGAACTCCAGACTTCCCTGTTCTCTCTGCTGCGCTCTCCATCGTACCATTCAAGGCACAGCCCCCTTGGTTGCCAGCTTTGCAAAGGAGCTGCATCTCTCCTGGGCTTCTGCTGGGAGAGTGTGTCCCAGGCTGCCTCATGTCCTGCAGTGGTGCTGTGCACACAGGCTATGGGGGTGTTGTCTGATTTTGGCTGTACAGCAGTCCCTGTACAGGCTCAGGGGCTGCTCTTTCCCCACAGCTTTGTATTCCATACATGATGCCATGCTTTGGTTCAAAACACAAGATGGGTTACCACAGTGTTCTGAGAGGAAGATTTTCAGCATATCTGGAAGTTATGTGCAGCTCTTGGTGATGTTTTGTTTTTTCCTGAATCACCACATTATCACTTCCACATGGATGTTATTATTACAGCTTCCTTCCACAGTGCTGCAAGTCCATATCCTTTTTACTCTTCCTCACAGTAAAAGCGTGGTCTTTGCTATAAAAACCTGCCTGTGTCTCCTGTTGTTCCTCTTTTTCCAGAGCTGCTGGTTGTCACCAGAACCCTTTTGCAACCTGCCCCTGTGGTCTGTGATGATGTGTTTCCATTACTCACTTCCCCATCACTGAGAGAAGCTGTAGGAGCAGGAGGAACTTGTCCTTTTGGCTTTCACCAAGCTGTTGCTTCAGAGAGGTTCCACCTGAATTATAGGGAATGAAGATTTAACTTGCTGTGCTTGCTTTGGCCAAAGAATGGTGGGCCCACAATGCCTAATTGTGGTTTTTGTTTTGAATCTTGTTTCCTGCTTTTTTATTTCCCCCATGAATTTCTAAGTGCATGGCTTTCCATTTTTAGCATCTGTGTTTTGTTAAAATAAGAGTGAGGTGTGGCAAGCATACCTGGCTCAAAAAGCAGTGACGGCGGTAGAAAGAACATTTCCCAGCAGGTTATGAAGGGAACGTTGCGCACATTTAAGCCTTAGAAATACACAGCAGCAAGGAGCTGGTGTTTAACAAAGAGGGAGGCAAGGTGAAAGCACTGGATGGGGTGTTCCTGAGCCACCCAGTACACATCTTCCTGCAGACTGGGGCTGGTGATTTGTGTGCTTTTGTGGTTCTCTGCTATCAGCTTTCCCAGATCATATCTATGGGTAACGGTAGAGAACCGCCATCACCCCAGGAAAATGGTTGATAGTACATACAGAGTGTTTTCACTAATGTTCAGGATGATTTATTGAAGCAGGAGATTAACAGGGTTATACTCTTTTTTCTTTTTTAATGACTAATCATGAACTAGATGGTGAAAAATATGGCTCAGATGACTGCAGAAGATAAAGAGCCAGCTTGTATTTCACAGGTAGCATTGCTGTTCCAGGAAGAAGGGTAGATAATTTCTAGAAGATGAGGGACAGACCAGCAGCATTCAGTGTATTAGGAGTAAGGTCATTTGAGAGAAATCTGAGTTGATAAAAACTGGGAGTATGGAAGTCATAAAGATGAGGAGACAAAGGATCTCAAAATTTTTGCTGCTTGGGGAAAAAAATCAAGTGAGAATATGGTAATGACATACCCAGAAGGACCACGGAGGGAAGGGCAGCACTTACAAAGCTTAGTTCTAGCAAGAACAAAACTGAAACACTCTTTAGCATGGAGTGAAAGGCTTAGAACTCAAGATACGGAATGAGAGGTGCTGTGGCCCAGTTTGGTTTTGAAGGACTCTGGAAAGCTTGTTGAGAACCTGTGTCTCCAATGTAAATACAAAGTTTTATACATGGTAAGCATCTATCAGGGTTTTATTGTGTTGTGATAAGGATGAAGGGCACATAAACCATGGAGCAGATTTAGTGTTGGGTATCAACCCAAATAAAAGCAAGAGAGAAGACTTGGATGAGGAATGCCTGCAGAAGGTTGGATGGGAATGGGTGTCCTGGGAGGAACGTTGTCGCTTGGCACAAGGCAGAAACCAGCAACCATAGCCAAGAGTATTCAGTCTGGTATAGTCAAAATCTGTTGTCCAAAGTTTCCTTAACTTTCTTTTAAATCAAATTATTACCAATGCTCAAAGTTCAAGCTGCTGGTGTTTCATTCCTACAGGTGTCTTGGCAGGTGACCTCCTCTTCACATTTGTTGATATTTTACTGCTTGTCTGTATTTGATGTCAAATAGAATAATCGGAACCACTGATGTGTTTAGTACTCTTCACTCAGAAATTATTGAATTTGCCATACGCTTGAAGAATGAATAAATAATCAGCAAAAAAATTAGTTTTGGGAGCATCTGAAAAGGACTGATTAAGATTGGCTTTCATCAACATTATAATTTACTTTTGTAAGCTTTTTTTTTAAGGCTTTTTTTATTAGATGATTTAAATATTTAGTAAATACATTTCTTTTGAAATTAATGAAGACATACAAGAGAGAGTTTTATATCCCAAAAATGTTAGATGTGAGATTGTGTTATGTCATTTTGGGATTTAATATGAAATATATGTGGAGGGAAACTTTCATACTTTAGCCATTTCTCATTAAAAAACTTTATCAAAACCAGCTTGATTTGATTTTAACAGGAAACCACTAATTGGCATTTGGTGAAAGTTGTTCCCACACAGGGAGGAGTACCCCTATGAAACTGTTATTTTTCATTTAATTATCACTTTGAGGATTGCTGAGAAACAAGCAAATGTGTTAGACATTTTCCCTGACAACCTAAATATTCCTGTAAAATGCACTTTGGATCTCAGCTTTCCTTTGTCACTTTTGTCCGCTGTCTCTTCATGAATGTTTAGCCTGAAACTCAACTCAACTTTAAAAAAGGATTAACTCCCTCTGTTTCTTACCCAAACACTCCCCAGTGCCTTTCCTTCTTAATTGTTGTGCTCATCACTGTCCCACGTGCTAGACAGGTGGGTAACCTGAGCTTCATCCTAGAGTCAGACCTCACAATACACAAGATTTGATATGGCCTTTCAGCTGAAATTTTCTGAGACAACTGTGGTGTGCAAGTGCTGGTGTGAGGTGCCACCTCCCTGCAGGTGTTTGCATTTCACTGCTCAGTATCTCGAACCGTAAGTGCAATCAGAAGAAAATGTGGATTTTTCATTAAAATATTGCAAGATTTCTCATTAAGTGGGCATGTAATTACTCAAAATAGTATTCTTCCTGAGTGGTTTCTTGTTATACTAAAAGGACATCTGAAGTAGGGTCCTGTTGAGGGTCTGGTAGTAATTGTAATGATTACATGTGTAACAAAGTAGAGAGGAAATATGTAAATCCACAGATTTGGATGAGAACTCAAAACTGTCTTCAGTTCCAGTGCTGGAAACCAACGTGGTAGCATTTTTGGTGCAGTGCAGACTGGGATGTTGAGAAGTGCAAGTTGAAGCGTGGAGAAATGGGATACCTGAGAGCAGCTGCTGAGGGGCTACAGGGAAGAAAGGAGCACGGCTGTGTGATGATCATAGGTTAAACTTAGAGTCAGCGAGGTGAAATTGTTGCAAAAACAGGCAAGTCTTATGTGATGCCAAGGAATCACTCTGTTTCTTCTCAGAGCTGGCAAGTGTGGGCCTGATGGTTGTGTCTGGTTTCAGCACTTCTGGGCAGAGTGGTGGGGATGGGGCAGCCTTGCAAAATTGTCTTATATATGTTCCTGTGCCAGTTGGTGGGATTGAAGTACCTGTGGTACCTTTGTGAAGTGAAGGATGTCTCTCTCATCTCTTCTGGGACTTGTCCAGTGTCCCTTGATAACCTATTCTGTTTTTTCACGTCAGGTCTTTACATTTAGAAAGGTTGCTTTAAGATCTAAGCTGAATCTTCCATCCTGAAATTTCATATCATGTGCCTGAAGAAAGGTGTAAACAGATTAGAGGCTGTCCAAGGAAGAACGAGAATAATAAGATGCTTAGGAAAACAAAAAAGAAACTTAGAGTCAAAGAAACTCATTTCATGTTAGTGTAGAAGGGAGAGACATTTTAAGGAGGTCATGATACCAGTCTTTCAATTCAAAAAGTGGTTTAAAAGAGGACAGGAATAGTAAGTTGTTCTTTATGGCCACTGGGGGAATGATGGAGAGAAATCAGCTTTATTGCAGAAAAAAATGATGCAACATTGGAGATGCTGGGAGAACACTGAGTGGTTAGATGTTGGAGGAAGATGTGGGATATTGTGGAATGCCCTTTATCGGAGATTAATAACATACTGAGTTGGGCAAAGTACAGCTGATCCTGCTCAGGGCGATAGGATGAACCACTTCAGATATATCGTTCTGTGCTTTACAGGCCTGTGCTCGAGCAGCATTGCACTGCATCACATATTAGAGTCTGCTCCAAACAAAACAAAATGCAAACACTTCTGAGGTTGCCCTATAAGTAACCAAAGTAATATTTACCTAGTTGCAGTCTGTTTTATTAGGAGTTTAAGTTCAACTAGAATAAAGAACCAAAACATGTTTAGGTGAACATAATGAAAATAGTACACAATTGCTATTAAAATTTACATTAGAAGCTCTTTCTTCCATCTGTGCTGTACCTCCCTTTTTGGTATCCAAATGTAAAGTAAGAATATGAATTGCACTTATGGATGGTCCTGGCTCTTTGCAGGGTCTGACCAAAGACAAATAAAATGTGACATTTCCATAGATCAGACTTCATGCACGTTTACTCGTTATCTTTAAGGTGTCCAGTCCTGTCAGATTAAAGTGTTATTTATTGATTAGTAAGCAGTATGCCAAAATATGTCATTGTTTCAGTTATGTCTTCCATTCCATTCTACTGAATTCAATCTTTGGGTTTGAGCTTATTGTCCAGTAAAAACTTCCTTCTGCCAGTGAAGAATAAGAAATTAGGAAATTTTCATTGCTTTGTTACTGACTACTGATTCCTCAGGCTCAGCAGCAAGTGATAGCATTTTCTATCACTTTTTCCTCTGGGTCCCAGCTGTCAGAAACACATTTTAAAATTTATTTTGCTACATGAAGCCAGGACCTTTGTTTTCTTCCTCACCAGCTGCAGTCTTCCTTTCTTTGCATATTTAGACAGACAACTGAGTCTCTTCAGCATACCCCAAATGCCACTGCAGAAATCACCCTTGAAAGGCCTCTGCTTTGCAAGAGTCAAGTCCTTTTGGCAGTGTCTTACATGATAAAGTAATTTTATGCTCTTCTTTTAAGTTCCTGTACAAGTTGTCCCTGCTTCAGCAGTTGCTTTTCATTTGCTCCCTCCCCTTGGTCTCTCCAGTTAAAGCAGTGACTCATCTGCTTGTCCGTGTGCCTCCCAGATTTGTACCTGATCCTTCCTCTCACGCGTGGCACAACAGGAGCTGGACTTGTGGAGCCTTGTGGGCCCCTTCCAGCTCAGGATATTGTATGATTCTAACACTTGGGGTCACATTCAGAGGTCCTTCATCTTCTGGAGCTACCTGAAAATCAGTAGTTTGCTTCCCAAAGTGGGCAATGGGCTTTATGGAAGCTTTAGGGTCCTCTCTTAGTTGTTCCTTCTGTGTTTCTGGAAGAAATTAAGTATGCCTGAGTGCACTTTGTAGGGAAAATGGGATGATGCTGTAAGATCTCGTTTGCATTACTGCTTTTCACTTTATTCCATGCATTTGCAGACATATGTGTGTGTGTATATGAAGTCTGTATTATTGTCTAGAAATTTCTCAGCAAGATCTCATTCCCATTGTGCGAGACAACTAAGTGAAAAAACGTCTGTACCAAGATAGCTCAAAATTTTCATGTCAAGATACAACAGATTTGGGGGAAGGGAAAACACTATTTGTGGTAGCAGTAAAATAGCTAATGAGAACAGATGTCAGCCCATTGAAGTAAGCGAGGCAATGTCACCAGGCAAACATGATGAAAAGATTCAGAGGAGGGAAGAGTGGCATTTTGATGGAGCATTTATCTGTACAAAGGTGGAGGCGCTGGGTGAGGGCTCAGAGAAGAGCTTACCCAAAGGCTGTCAGAGCTGCCTCAAGGGGAGAATTGTCAGCACTGGTAACTGTGGGGCAGCAAGGTCCTGGAGGTTGTTTTTGGAGGCAGGTGGCAGTGGCAGGGTGTGCAGGGAAACCCTCAAGCATTTGGCGTGGGGTGGAAGGGAAGAAGCTGGCAGCTGTGGAGGTTGGGAAGGAGGTGGTGGTTGGAGCTCAGGTGCAGAGTCGGGCACTGTTGTTCGGACCTGAATGGAAGAGCCCAAGTGTTTGAAATGCAGGTGTTCACTGGCGTGGGGTAGAGCCAGCACAGCAGTTAGAGGTGGCCACAGTGGGTCTGTTTTGCAGCATATTGTCTACCCTGAGGCTGCCTAGAGCACTAGTAGTACAGTACACACTTAGAAATAATCCCAAATTGTACCTCGTTTGAAGTGCATATAGTGATTTCCCTCCCCTCTTTGTCTTTTATGTTTTTTGCATTTACTCCAATTGCAGCTTTCTCTTCTCCTTTACATCTTTTTTAAACCTCCACCACCTTCTGTGTCCTCTGCTGTGTCCATTCTGGTTTCCCCCCTCCCTCCACTAATGTTCTCTGCTCTACACTAGAGGTAGCATATGTTCTTATAGTGTGCTTTTGATATCCCTTATGGATTCAACCAGGTCCTGCAACATGAAGAGAATAACAATCTGTAGGGTCAGGATCAGTTTGTTCCTGGCTCTGACAGAGCTTTATATATGTGATTAAATAAAGATCTTAGTCCTCTAAATTGTGTCTTTAGCTATACAAACAATAAATGTTTTTCTGATGGACATCAAGGCAAGCTCTGAATATCGTCTTAAAAAAAAAAAAAATTAGATTCCAGAGGATCGCATCACAAGTCTTGTAATTCACCCTCCATAGAGCTACAGCTAATTTTCTAAACTTCAGATTTAGCTTACTTTTTTACTTTCAGAGTACTGGAAGCAAGTGTGAATCTGCAGAGCATTTTACATAGTACATTTGCTAAATTTGAACACTAGTACAATTCTACAAGCAAGATACTACTCTCTTAGAAATCTGCTGAATCAAATCATATTTATGGGGTTTTATCTACTATTAAAATGTTTTGTTCTTTGACATATCTGGATCCCATTTTTTTAACAGTAATGTGATGAAAGTAATTCATTTTGAGTCTATGAAAAATAATGATTGGGTGTGTGGAGTCTGTAACTTAATCTGTGCGTATTCCATGGGCACAAACGGAGTATATGATATACGTAATTTACATATATTATCTCCCTCTAGACCCAACTTGTATAGCACATGTAAGTTTACTATGATACTTTTAAAAACAGGGTATGATAGTTTGCCTATCTTGTAATTACCCTAAACCCTCAAACTTTAAGAATCAGGAATGCCATAGATCTGTAGCTGATGCTCGTGTTAATTTGTATTCTAAAACTACTTTACAATAGGGCCACATCCCAGTAAATGTCCTGTTATTGGACCTAGAGTAGCATTCCCTGTTGCAGATTACTATTCAGCATTTTACAGATGGCACAAAAACTCCCATCCTGAGATGGCAGGATCCCTGTTTCAGCTTGGGGACAGGAGACTTCCATGTGAAGGAACCAGTTGTCCAACTGACTTGTGGCTTATTTGTTCCTCCATTATACTGAAATTTATCATTAGAGCTATGGAGAATGTCTGTTGAAATGCCTTTTTAAAATCCAAGTTTGTGACTTTTTAAATGTTTCACTTTATTTTGTTTTAATTGGAATGTAAAAGACCTTCTAAAATACTTACTCAACAAGTCATGTCAGATATTTGAGATGTTAACCTCGGGTCTATCTGCAGTGTCTTTCTCTGTTGTTTGTTTTTCTTCACCTGTTACTCTATCTCAGGTGATTAAAAAATACAAGGACTATAATAGGATATTCTAGGTAGGAAACAGGAGGGATAAGAAGTCCTGCAGCTGGCGGTAATATGCGGTCACTGCTGCACAGCCATGTGGATGAAACTCTTGTCCTAACCCCAGGCAGGCTTCAGGCTTCGGCTTTGTTACTGGAAATGCCCCATGCATGCCCTGTCCATTGGTCTGTGTGGTGAGCCAAGGATGTCTTGAGCATTTCCAGGGAGTAATCCTGATGAGCATGGCTTTTACTCTCCCATTCGGAGGTGGCTTAGTCGGTTGTGTAGTTGGTATTGGAGTGAGAGAGCAAATGTGGAAAACAGCTTTCAAAGAGTGCCTCGGAGTATGTACTGCTCAGAGTTTGTATTTAATCTTTACTTGTTGGTTTCTGTGGGAGTTACCAAACCAGTTGAGCTACAGCAATGGCATGAAGCCAAATGAAAAATACAGTTTTCTTCACTGTAAACATGACTGTCAAGCAGTAATGTTTTTCTCAGCTTTATTTTAAAGGCATTATAATGGAAGAAAATGAAACTAAAACACATTTTTATGCCAGTTTTATACATGGAAGAATGTTGGGTTTTCTTCTTTTAATAAAAAACTCTTGGAGAATAGAACATACAAACTTTTGTCTTAAGTAGGTGATCAGTTGTCTGTGTTGCAAGATAATTGATGGAGTTGGTAAACCAACACTTTTTTTATTCTGGTGTAGTTACGGTGCGAATGCATTTTTTTGCCTCTGCAAACATGAAAGATGTGTAGAGTTCTTTATTTTTAGTCCTGTTTTGATAACAGAAAAAAAATAGTGCCTGATAAACTTAATGAATAATAGCAGCAAACACTAATCTCTATCCACTCCTTCAGGCTTATTTTTAAACTCTGTTTTCAGTGTCCAAAGGCTCTGTTAACTCCTCATCAGACATTCAAATGAGCTTGTTCATCGTTGCTTTGCTTTTGGGATTTATTTTGTTGAAAAATCTCTAAGTCCAGCTTTGCCTTTCTAAGATAAATGCAAACTATATTTACTGCTCACAGTGATTTCACCAGAACATCCTCATGTAGGTGCAACTGCCCCAAATGGGGAACAACTGCATTTTCCCTTACTTTTCAAGATGGAACTTTCCAGGGTCATCTGCTTTGCCTGGAACTTCCTCTGTTTTATTTTGCAGTGTGAGGAGAATGCTTGTTTAACATAATGATCAACTGCTGCTTTGTAAAATGGATTTTTGGGTAATAATGTTGAAAATAACATCTTGAAGAATGGGTGATGCATCCATATAACTTGATGCACCAGAAGATAAAAAAAATCCTTCAGTTGTGCTTTATAGTTTGAATGAGCTTTTTAAGAATTTCATAATAGGAATGTAAGACATAGGATTTGAATGGACTTTTAGAAGGATCTTCTCACAATTCCTTTGTCTTGAGACAGAATAAGCTGCAGCGAAACCTTTGCTAACAGATACTTGTCTCACCTCTCCCTTATAACGTCAAATGGACAGATATTCCTATGAAACCTGTGCTACTGCTTTTGATAATCAGGAAGTTTATAAGTATATGTGGTTAGCTGAACAAAAGAACTTTAAATTTTATTAGGAGCAGTGCGTTTTTATTTGCATATTCAATCCTTTTATTAAAAAATCCCACTTGCCTCACTTGGTCTGCATGTCTGCAGGCATGGACAAAATAAGGAATTCTCGAAAGCAGACATACGTGCTGTAGGTGAATCAATGAAATTAGTTTCATTCACCTAATTTCCTCCAGCTCTCAGAAGGAAAAGTGGTGCAAGTTAAACAAATATCTCTGAAGGTCTCTGTAGGCTACCTGAGGGTTGTTGGTGCTGAGATCAGCCGGGAAGATCCTTCATGGTGTGATGGAAACGACTACGAACTTATGCTGGGATTTTGGACTCCCTGCTCTGTGCAGGGCATGCTGCAGTAGCAGTGAATTGTATTCATCTTTTGAACATGCTAGTCAAGGAACATCTCTTTGGGCACCTTCAAGATCTTGTATATGAGTAGTAACATCACTGTTTTCTGTAGCAGTGCCTCATGTTTGCCCTAATAAATAATTTTTTCCACTGAATCTTGGGATGAACCATCTCCTTGGAGTTCAAGGTACAGTCCCGGCAAGGAAGTGTTGAAAACAACAGGCTATTGTTGTGCTTGGGTGTGCGTTGTCCTGGACCCTGGGCGTCTGTATCCTGCCTCGCTCATTCCCAGCCACTGGCTCTGGGCAGGCAGCCCCAATGTCAAGGAAACAGGGAAATGTTAATGGCTGCTGTCACCAGAAATGGGCTGAGGGCAGCAGCAGCTCCACTGTTGAGCAGGGTTTTCTTAAAATCTTGGTTTGTAGAAGAGTAATGAGGTGGTTCAGTGGGTCTTGTTGGGGAGTTTCTGCACTCTAAATAAGAGGAGCAGGAACAAGCACATGGAGAAGGCTTTGAAAGCTTCCCAGGAGGCAGTGGCATGGCATGCTGAGCTGGAGTGGAAGTGAACATTTTGGAGAAGGGAAGGGGTGAGGTGGAGGTTGTTCAGAAAGGATCCTGGAACTGCAGAAAAGGGGTTATATTTACAGAAAGACAGGGGAGGGGAATTGATGACAGGAAAAAACTTGAGGAGGTAAACTTGGGAAAGGATATGGACTAGGAAGGGACTCTTCGCAATAGTATTCCAAGTGGGAGTGAGATAGGCTTGTATTTAGTGATGACCGTAAAAGGAATGTTGTAATAATAAGAGACAGGAAGATAAAAGTCCAGACAAAGGTTTTAGCTGTATCCAGATAGATAAGAAATACTATATTTGAGAGAAGTTACTCTGAAAGAGCTGTGAACATTTAAATGTAGTTCATTATTTATTAAAGATTTTTTTTGTTGTTGTTTCCCTATTGCAAAAAGAGTGGTGATGGGCTCTCAGTTTGGTTCTTTGCGTGTGTTTTTTTTAACTGAATTGTCTTGATTTTTAATTCCAGTTCTTTCCTCGTGCTATGGCAAAGTTGGGAATGCAACCCACAGGGAATGGCTGGCCTCTCTTCTGAGAGGAAGCATCATAGCATTGCTGGCTTCTGAGAATATTTAGTAACGAAAAGTAGGGAGGGTAGCATTAAAGGAAAAAAAGAAGGAAATTAAAAGACAAGAGAAGGCAAACCATCAGAGACATGTTGATAGCAGTGAGAAAGGTGTTACATGAGGTTCAGTCTTTTTTCTTTAAGTGGATAAGTATTTAAGGATTATTTCAGAATTACTCAAAGCTGTTATGGACGTATCAAAGCAGCAAAAGCACAGGGACTGTTCAAAATGGATTGACTACATTTCAAGTTGAGGAAAAAGCTTGGGAGGGCTCTGGGTCTGCTAATTTTGCACAGATTTCTTTTCATGACCAAATGCAATTGAGAACATGAATTGCAGTCTTGTAGGTGATAAGTGATTACAGTTCTGAAATGTTTAGCTGGCACCAACCACAGTAACTAGGAGGTTTTATGCATGTGTGTATGGAGGCAGATACTGGACATTCTGTCGTGTACAAAAACATCCAGTAAAGTTGTGAAAATGAGCTTATAGGTGTCTTTTGGTCCTTTTCCCAGTGTGATAATGCTGCAGGCATTTCTGAAGGTCCTGTGCCTGTTTCGCTTAAGAACTTTGAGATTATACATCTACATCCATTTCCTATATAAAGCCCAGGGTTTTGCTGGCTTTCTGGACTGACCTGTTTCTCGTGCTGCTCACCTTCACAGCCCGGAAGTCCAAAAAGTTGGGGAAATTGAAAGGGATGCACGAGGAGCAGCCCCAGCAGCGGCAGCAGCCACCCCCGCAGAGCCCCGAGGAAGGGACGACGTACATCGCACCCGTGACCGAGCCCTCTGTCAACACTGCACTTGTCCCCCACATGTCTGCTATCTCACCAGCACTTACTCCCTCTCCTGTCAAGATCCTTGAAAGCATTGAACCAGAGATCGTGTATGCAGGATACGACAGCTCGAAGCCGGACACAGCGGAGTACCTGCTTTCCACCTTAAACCGCCTGGCTGGCAAGCAGATGATTCAGGTGGTGAAGTGGGCAAAGATACTTCCAGGTAGGACCGTGAGTCATCTGGTGAGATGTCACTTCACTGTTTCTTTTAGCTCAAAGAACTCGTTTCTTGACAAATTGCATCTTTAGTCCGTGGACTGAGTTGAAAAAAACCTGCAATTGAGGGATGTGGGATGAATATCTGAGAGAAGACTGTTGGGGTTTTTTCTTATTTTATGTAATGTTTGGTTCATATGTCTGTGACTGATATTTTAGAAGCTTTCATTTTCAATAATAGCCTCTTAAGAAGAAAACATGTTTTGTCACTGGGATGAAAAATTACGTTTTTATTTTTTCCGAAGTGGGAGGGTTGCTCTTGTTCGTGAATACCAGAAAAGTTAGTAAGCAATGTGTTTGGTGATGGTTTGACCAGCCCTTGTAGTTCATGGGTATTTTCTGGTTTGATCTCTAGGATTTAGAAACTTGCCTCTTGAGGACCAAATTACTTTAATTCAGTATTCATGGATGTGTCTGTCATCGTTTGCCTTGAGTTGGAGGTCGTACAAACACACAAACAGCCAGTTCCTCTATTTTGCTCCAGACCTGATCTTCGATGAGTAAGTATTCCTTAATGGCCCTTTTCAGTGCAGGCTGGAAGGATTGCCGTCTTTATTTGGTTTTTTAGGCATACGTGCAGTCTAAGAAAATTTCAGCTAATTCTGGCTTAAAAAGCAGCTGAAGTTTTAATTTTTTTCAGTGACTCGGATTTCAATTGCCAAAGCTGTGATTACTGCCGTCCACTTCTCCTTATGTATGGGGATGTGTTCTCAAACTAGGACCATCCCACTGGTTTGAAATGTGACTGATACACAACCACAATTTATAGAAAAGAACATTTTTTGGTATCTATGGAGCTTGGAAAAATATCCAACTTCTAGGAAATGTGAATGTTTAAATTACTGGGGTTTTTCAGAGCAGTCGTATAATGGTGCTTTTGTTAACAATATACAGCTGTTCAATGTGTTTTCTTGACAGTCTTAATTACCCTTCTTTGCAACCGTGAAAGAAGCCAAAATGTTTTTTCAGTAATGAAACATAACTTCTTTTATGATGCATTCAGACAAAAAGAAGGATCAACCATTCTGTCTGAGTATGTGTGTTCCTTCATATTTTATGTTTGTGTGTGTTTAGTGCTCTGCTTTTGATGACTATAATTTAATTTCTGTTCCATTCTCCTAGTGTTTATTACAAGACAGTAAAGTCAAAAATCTAAGTGAATGCACAGGCAGTCAAACAGGGCTTGCATTATTTGCTTATCCCAGAAAGTTTGGGGTTTTTTTTTCTAGAGGTAAAAAGGAGACATAATCAATAGGATATGGATGCATTTGAAAAAAACACCCAAACAGGAAAAGAATGAACAAAAAAATAACTTACCACTTAATCTTCTGATGCATTTTGAAATCTTTTTCTTGGAAAAGATGCTTTGTTGCTGTCCATCTTAATAGTCTGTCTTTGATTTAGGAATTCCTCAATAATTAATGAGTATGAGATGGCTCCCAAAGCAGTGAGCAATATCAAAGAAGGATTGTTTGGTTTGGGGTTTTTTTTTAAGAGGGGGAACTGGTGATTTACTGCATGTGGCTGAAAATGTAGTGTCAGCCATTTTCCTTGTTGAAAGCACCTCCATTATGACTTGGACATTAGAGAATTGTCACAGGGAAAAAAAAAAAGGTATCTGTAGCTAGAGCTAAGTGAAAATGTGAACTTTGAAGAGTTTAGTTCTCCTGGGGGAATGCAGACTAAAAGTTCAAACACAAAAGGAGCTTTCCCTCATCTCAGGAAAGTCAGTCAGGGGGTCAGAATTTATTGGACAGAGAAATCAATCCTGCTTGCAAATAAAAGTATGTGTATTGCTTGCTCTTGTTATACTGCAGCTAGAAGCAACTTCGAGAATTCGAGATCAATTGTGAGTTTCATGCTGCAAGCCTTGAAGAGAGGTGCCTGTAGAGTTATACTGAGAATAAGGTAGGGATCCAGTTGGAAAAAGGAGTGCAAAATTAAAATATCCCAAACCAGATATGTATGTGAGATAGTGGTCTGGCCTCCTGCATGAGTACTTTGGCAATGTACTCGTTGCAGAGAGAAGGCAATTGTTTCTAAATAAAGAAAAAAAAATTGCCAGGAGATGTGAGAGGGAGACAGGGGCTTTTGAAGTAACTAATCAGGGCAAGAAATTTCCTTGGAGGTAGAAGAGTAGGAGTTCAGTGTTCACTCTGCAACAGTAATGGATACATCTCTGGAACAGGAAGGGTTTTCTCACTTCGCTGGTGTTTCATACTCAGTGGGCATCACGGCAGACATTTGTTCCCAGTTTCTCAAGTTGCCACTCAGGATGGTGGTGGAGACTGCATTTGGAGTCCGAGTTTAGGGCTCTATGACAAAGGGAAGTTGTTGAGAAACTGCAGAGAGCCAGTGGAGGTTGGCCAAGGTGGTCGGGGCTGATTGGGACAGCGAAGGACCTGATGGTGCAGTGCAGATCTAATTGCAGCCTTCAGCTTCCTAATGAGTTGTGGAAAAGATAAGTCTGGCTCTTCATGGTGCTCAGTGGAAGAATGAGAGTTTGTGATCCCAAGTTTGGGACAACACACTGCCTCCTGGGCAGCAGGAGAAGACATTTCCTAACAAGATGGTGAAAGAACCAAGCAGGTGCCCAGAGAGACCTTGGAGTCTCTGTTTTAGAAGGTGTCCAACCCTTCACTGGGCAAAGCCCCAAGCAGCCTACTCCAACTTAAAAATTAGCTCTGCAGGGAACAGGGGGTTGGACTTGAGACCTCCAGAGGTCCCTCCTAAGCTACTGTTTTGTGATTCTAAGTTCAAGAAATGCAGTGCTTTTCCCAATTTTGAGGGAAGGCCAGAGATTAATTGCTAGAATGGTACCAGCCGGCCAATACAGTTCAGTGTAGAAACCATTCCCATAATACAAAACACAATACATATTCCTGTTTGTGAAGGGCTTTGAAGCTTTGCTCTGAGATTGCTGAAGGCTGGTCTTACCTTTACTTTTAGAGTACCATGAACCTGGAAATGTGCTGTGTAATTATAAGCACTGGCCTTTGTTATGTGCCACAGGGTTTATCAGACCTCCCTGAGGTTTACTTGGTGAAACTTTTTGAGTGTTTTACTGCCCTTAGCATTTTAGGACATTTATTAATTGATGCAGAATTAAAGGGAGATGTTTTACAATGTCTTTCCTTCTGCTGGTGTGAGAGAGTTACATTTCTGTTATCACCTGGCCAAGATTTTCTTGGTATTTCTTCATATTGTGTCTGGAGAAGTAATTTCCTGTTTCTATGCAAGAAAAAATAAGAAATGTCCCTGACCAGGCCCTTGGTGCCCCAGAGGGTTCAGCATTTTCTTCAATGAACAGTTAAAAAAGAGTGAAAGTAGAGGTTGGCATTAGTGGAATTATGTGGCTTTGTTTTACATTAAATGAATTTTCCGTTTACTCTTAACTACTGTGAATAAAAGGAAGTCGTAATGGTTCTGGAGGGCCATGATATATGATCTTGTTTTCTTTCTTATTCCAAAGGCCTGTAAACAAGGCCAATAACAAATGAGGATCCCTGTTGTTAATAGCTGTTAAATGCAACTTTGATTGTGCAAATACAGTGCAAAATGCCTCCCTACTCATATGTGGTTTGATTTCCTGTTAGGCTTGTGGAAGACTGGAAATATTTGTCCGCCTTCATTTAGTCATGCTACATATCTAATTATGTGTACTGTTTGTCTTTATGGTCCGGGCATATATTCCATTGATTTAATTGGGCTTAAATGAACATGGAGATTTAAACAGAGGGATAAGAAAATGGCTGCTCAGCCTGTGAAGAAACGCCTGAAAAACCGCCTGAAAAGAGGCATAAAATAGGCTAGCATGTTTTATGTTGTGTTTGTGTAAGTTATGGGCATATGCAGTTTTTTAATCCATTTCCTTTGTAACGTAGTAGTTGTGATCAAAACTAATATTCTGTAGACACAGCTTTGGTTTTAATCCACAGTAAATCTTTAGAAGACCATGGTATACATGACACTACATAATTCCTATTGAGGGTAAACACTCTTAAAGAATAACTGCTGCATATGGGATAACACTCAAAAGGTGTTGTAGTTATGTTCTTAAATTATGTTCTTAAGGCTGTGCAAACTCAAACTCAAGAAGCTGCAAAATTCCAAAATTAAGGTGGTCTGTGAAATCATTGTTTAAGCCCTTTGGGTACCCGCTTTGAAGACTGTATCCATAACAAAACCCTTAAGTTATGCTATCCCATAATATTCTTCCCATGTGACTCCTTTGATCACGTTGGATGAGATGTAAGGATTATATAGTGAGAGACTGTTGGAGGTTTTTCTTCATTTTTTGTCATTGAGGAAGCCTTACCTTGGCTTGGATCTAGGGATTTGGGAGAACAGAGATATTAATGGGGAAGATTTGCTTAAGACGTGGCAAAAGACTGTCCCTAATTCAAAGCCTAAGCTGTGAGACTTTTCAGGTTCCTACTGCAAAAGTAACAGAAATCCTGCAAGAAGAAAAAAGAAAAGTCTATTGTTTATTTAACTCAAGGGAGGGGGAAAATTTCTCTTTAAGATTTAACCAAAGACTTTAGCGAAAATTTTCTAATCTAATTCAACCTGAGGCAGGCACATGCATGGATAATTTAAGTCCAGAGCATTAAATGGGTAAAATCACACACAATTGAAAGCAGGAGGCCAAGTAGTGCTGGCTGGAATGGGTGCAAGAACAAAGCAAGGGATGTACGAAACCCCATTTGTTTTGTAACACCAGCTTATTTTCAGGGATTCTGGCTGAAACTATGAAAAATTAACTGTTTCCTACAGGGAGCAGCCTAAAATATGATTTTTAAGACCTGGAAGGTAGGTAAGGGTTGCAGCTTACATCAGTCTTTTCCTTGAAAATGAATGATGAGTTAATCATAGATCTAATAGCAGCTAAAATGATTCTTTCCCTGGCTAAGCCCTTTTGAAGGAGTCCTCAACATTTTTGAAAGGAGGTGGTGTGACGGTTCATGTCTACAAGAAACCTGATGAGCCCAGCCTTTCAAAAGTAGGAGTTTATGTCCTTGCAGTACAGAAGTCAGATGCCTAAATTCCAGAGAAAGGCAAGGGATGCTCCCTCTTGCTCAGGTTTTAACGGGCTCAGGCAGTTGCTGTCCCGCCGCCTACCGGTGACAACATCCCAGGTATCTGCTTCCACCCATCTATTAAGCCAGGGCATTGGCTGGCAACCTTTCAGAGGCTCAGGAAGGAACAAAAAGCATTTACGAGTGCAGCACTGCCAACAGAAACCCAGCAGGAGCCAAGACATGGAATGGCAGGGATCCTCACTCAAACAACGTGGGAAACCAGTGGGAGCAGTGGGACATGGGCTGCCTTTGGGGCCATGGCTCGTGCTCCCAGCACATTTCCTCCTCCCAGCTGGAAGCCAGAAACTGCATCCCTCATGGCAAGCTGTGCTGCTTATCCATTCCTTCCCCTCAGGAAGACGCATGGTGGCTTCTTCTTTCTCCGTGAGGCAAAAACCCAGCTGATGGCATTGACGATGAATATTAAAACTCGAGCCCTGCTCCTCCTCCAGATATTGGTTTGTGCTGGCATAAAAACCCCAGAGGGACGGCCCAACCCTGGAGTTTCCCCACAGGTCTTGATTTATTTTTTGCTTTTAGGTATTACATTGTCTCTTAATAGATTTCTGAATCCTCAGGGACTTCTGAAACGACTCGAGATTTCAAAATCATTTCCTATTTTAGCAAATTTACGCAAATTACCTTATTTACCATTCCAGCCTTACCTGGCTGTAAAACAGCAGCGATGTGGGGTTACTGAGAGAGTTCAGTGATGCTGAGACACACTGTGTGGAGACGCTTTAGTACGTTAAAGTACAGCATCAATATTTCAACAGTATTTTGCAAATGCACTGCATGACTAATGTGATGTGTGTTTCCTTGCTCCTTTGATTTTTCTGTTTGTCATCTGCGGCATAAAGAATAAATCATAGGTGCAGAAGTCTGCAGGTTCTGAATTTCCTGGCCATTGCACTTCATTCTGTTGTTGGTTTTTTACCCTAGTCAAGGACTTGAGGGTTTGCCTGATAAAAACTAGCACGAGGCATTGCATGAGGTACCCAAAATCATTGAACTTGAAAAACTGAGTTTAAACCTGGGGCCAGTTTTTGGATCAGTTATATTGTTTTTCCATCTCTGAAATTTTTGTATTAGATCATATGCAGCTCAGTCCTTACAGTAAAAAGGTTTTAGTAGAGGCTGCACTTTACTGAATATTATGTACAAAACATTAAGAGCAGAATATACTGATGGATGTATATATATTTTTAATTTTTTTAAAAAAAGTACTATGTATGTAATGTAGTTTTAACAAACTAGCAAAGTTTACTACAAATTAGCATAAACACATTCTTTAAAGTGCAAGATTTCACTCCCAGTAAAATAAAAGTGTAGTATTGCAAGCGTCTCTCATGCTGTGCCTTTGGTGTGAAGTTTTAAAATTTAGAAGAAGACAGAGGTTGATATTGGCAGTAAGTGAACAATAGAAAATACATTTTTGAAATGAGAAAGTTGAGGTAGAGCCAATGAGGTAGAGAGGGGCAGGAAAAACAGATTCAGTACAAGGGGATTTCCAGGAAGTTTCTGTGCTAGTGTTGTCGTGGGATGTGGATGGGCAGAGGATTTTGTAACATTGAGGAGAGCCGTAAAATTAAATTAGGAATTAAGACGTAGCTCAACTGAATAGCTAAGATTGTATTAAAAATCTGCATTCAAGAATTACGTATATTTTATTAGTAAATAACATTTTCATTGTGTTCCTAAATCCCTTCTTAATGTGCTTGTGGAAGCTGGCACCATTAGGATTTGGTGTTGTGTAAGGCAGCACAAGGATGCAGCAGCCTCTCTGTGCCCTTTCAGTGCTGAAGCCTGTAAGTCTTCCTGGTATTCTGATTTCTATGGTAACAGCAGGAAGATAAACGTAATAAAATAAGCTGAATATTTAAAAGCACTTTTTTTTTTTAACCTCATATACCTCAGGGCTTGGGGGGGATGATTAGTTGGATCATCTGGGAATGGTGATGAAGCCAGTAAGTAACTTGTCTTATTGTTTAAATGATTACTTTTTTGCTTTTACCTTTGGCAGGGATGATGGCTGTTAACCCTTTTGTCTTCTCTTGCAATCTTTTAATCCATAATTTCTAAATTTAAGTACATTTTTGTAATCTCTGTCATCTGGCAGTCTCCAAATCCCTCATTTTTAATTATTATTGCCACAATGAGAGTTGGTGGGAGTTGTCAGTGTTCATTCTTTGCTGATAAATTGTGCGTGCAGTCGCTGGTCTTGTTAAAAGGTCAGCAAGCGCGCCTTGGTGATCCTCCCTGCATGGTTTTTGCATGCATGCATTATTTTGGTGAGGAGCACTGCATTCATGCAAAGTGTCAGTGCAGTGGGAAGTGAATATCTTCATCAGTAAATTTTTTATATACATTGTTACTGCTATTTACTTTTTCATAAAGTGCACCTCAGTTCCCATCCAGAGAAGTACATGAAGGGATTTTGTTACAAACCCACCCCATAGCAGTGCAGACAAAAAATGAAATTTTGGAAAATTGTTGTCTTACCTGTACATAATAGATGCAACATGCTTCAGCTAGATTTTCCAAGTCTTTATTTTGGGTACTTTTTCTTTCTAACCAGGTCATTGGTTGGGCAAAACAATAGATTTGGTTTCTTCACAAATTTCTAAAGGCTCTGCCTTTAATGCCTCTATATCTAAACACTTCTGAAATTTCTGAAGTGTCTTGATTCAAACTGGGAAGGTATAAAGGAAAACAGGAGATAGAGTAGTTTTAAGGAGATCTGTAAGAATGGGGAAATATCAGAAACTGTCCCTCTAGCACAGTTTGTCATCCTTTAAATTGGCCAAAGAAAGTTTAAGATCAGGACAAGGGGCTTCTTCATTTGCCCATTCTAGCAATGATTTAGGTACTTTCTGAATGTGAGATTGCATTTGGATAGTTTTGCTTAATAACCCTTCTGTGACTTTCTCTGTGAATTTGCCTATTACCTCTCTGAATACATTTATAATCTTGATATGTTCTGTGGCAGTTGCTTCTGCAATTTAATTATGCATATATGTTTGTGGGAGATGTTTCTAAAGCAAGTGGCTGATAATTTAAGGGAGAGCCACTTCATTCGTGTGTTTGCAGTGATAGTGGATATAATCCTTCTCATCCCGTGCATGCTATTTATCACTTAGATCTCCATCAGGTCCTTTTTTTTTTCTTGTGTGAGCTGAAGAATCAGTGAGTCAATTTGGCCTCCCCTTGTCTGCTATCCCTGGCCATCCTCAGCCTCTCCCTTCATGCTTTGTATTAATGTTGGGAGGAGACTGACACACTGGGTTCAGAGTACAGTGGATGCAACAGCAAAATTACAGTTTCTGTCTTGCTCTCGACTCTTCTCTCACAGCTTTGCTTTTTTTGATGAACACTGAGCAAGCGTTTGCAAAAGGCAGAAGCCCAAAAAAACCTGTCTCAAGTTACACCTAGGACTCTTTACTGTGTGCTGTTTGTTAATCCAGCTATTTTGTGTGTGTGGTGGGAGATGATTATACTGTCTGCATTGTCCAGTTAGTGATTTTCACCTTTCATTTTGTCAGCCAGCCACACAGATTCGCAGGATTTTTCAGCAGCCTTCCACAGGTAGCTCTTGATTTCATCATCTGGAGTCATCAGCAAGCTCTGTCACCTCCAGATGTCTGATTTTTCTCACATGATGCATGAGCAAAGTCCTCAGCCCAGGCCCCAGCGTGGAGCTCTAAGAGACTTCCCTGGTAACCTGCATTACTTATGAGAGATGTCCATTTGTTACTACCCTGGGTCTCCTATTTTCAAGCTGCTAATAATCCACGAAGAGACGACCTCCTTATCCCTAAGCTCTCTTTAAGAGCTTTCAGGAGATCTTTTTAATAGCTTTAAAATCCAACCCTGCCATGATTGCATCCTCCCATACCTCCTGATGCAAGGTAGTGTGCAGGTCCTAGACCAGTAATTACCCGTGCTGGCACGCTGACAGAATTTATTAGAGCCCATACCCAAGCTGCATGCCCCAGTTTCCTTTGTGTGGAAACCAGGGCAGGGGAGAGGAGGAGGAGAGGGTTGGTGTTTGCTTAGGTCTCACCCCATATGGCTGTGGGATGCAGCTAGACCTGGCATGTGCAACGCATTTCCATCGTGCAGACATCGCCTGGATCCACCAGAATGTCCTCGTGTCATCGTCAGAGTGCCCTCACAGATTCGTGAGACGTGACCTCTCTCTGCCAAAGTTGTGCAGACTTTCTTCCCTTGCAGCATGTTTATTTATCAATTCAGGCTCCTCTTTCAATGGCTTTGCTCTATATAGAGCTGGAGCTTACTAGCCTCTGGTCTCTCGAGTGCTCCCTTCCCACTCTCAGACCCGTTTTGAGAAATCAGTCACGTTTGTTGCCTTCCACGACTTTTATAAGGGCAATTTAAGCAATAAGCTGCACAGCACAGTTAGTAGTTCAGCAATTCCGTATTTAAGTTGCTTTACAGCTCGTGGATGGATGCCATCTGGTCTTGGTGATTTATTACTATTCATTTTACTGTATTTTTTTTTCTTTCTAAACCCTCTTCTACTTGCACTTGAATCTGAAACTATTTCTCACAGTTGCTTATTGAAAAGGGAGAGTGGTGCAGAGCCTTGCTGGGCTCCTCTACAGAGAGCACTCATGCAAAGATTTTATTTAACTTTCCTGATCTTTCTCAAATGCTTCATTTTCATTTTGATCACCGCTTGGCCCAGTGGATGTCCTGGCAGGTTTCCAGCTTGGGATTCGTTCAAGAGGATTTGACTGTTAGTTTTTACGACTTTAGTACGAAGGCTTGCCCAATGACTCTACATTTAGCATAGACTATAATTATGCTCTCCTGGTATTGTCTCAGCATGACTTGGGGACATCCACAAGCATTTTGGGAGGGTTTCTTCTCACTTTTCTCAAGGTCTTAGCATGGAGGTTTGTTCCTTGCAGGTGTCTGAATGTGGTGCTGCTTTAATCCTCCTGCACATCAATGAGCTCTTTGCTGGCATCTCCAAATGCCTTTCACATGCACGGTACTTTCTTCTTCTACTTCCCCTGCAGAGTTAAATATGAGCAAAACAAAAATTAGGAAGTTGTATTTCTAAACTGGCATGAGAGGAAGACGTGCCTCAGTTGACTTCCAGAAAATGCCAGGCTTTGCGTGACAGCATGAGCAAAGTCTTAATTTTTGAGGCATTGTTGGCGTAAAAGGAGAATTGCTGCTGCATGTGGAATATGGCAGTAATTTTGTTGATGAACCACTGCTAGTGACAATGAGCCCTGGCAGAATGGATGTATAAAACAATACCTAATGGGCACCTTTTCTGGCTCTCAGTACCTTTCTCTGATGAACTTTGAAACGGGGTATTTATTGTCATGTGTACATTCTCATCACTTATCATTGAATGTGTTATTGAAAAAGCATTTTGGTAAAGGCATAATTATGTATTTTCTCATTTAAACTGTGATTTGTCTCTTTTGAAATGCAAATGCAAACCAAAAGAGAGTATTTGGTATCAGCATTCTGCTAAGTGCATAATTAACTGTTAATACCAGCATATACTTGGGGGTTTTTTGCTATTGATGTGCTTGGAATTTTAGGGTTACATAACTGGGTGATTATTAAGTTGGATTTTATCACAAGTTCTCTGCTAGTGATTGAGAGCTGAAACTCTCCTTTGGCAATCATTATCCATGGGCTGTTGCCAGTTCCTTTGTTGATAGGCATATAACAGGAGGACACTTGGCTGAAGCTTTTAAAGCAGCTCTACATTTCTTCGTATCACTTATCTGGGATGGTATTCTCTTGGGTCACAGTGACGATTTTCTTGTGAGAAAACTGATTTTCAGACTTGACTTCTGTAAGTTCAGTTTAAAATTGCCAAGTTGAATTTTTAAATTGCCAATTGCCTGGGTGGCAAAAGGCCACAAAATACCAGCTTAATGTCTGTAGATCTGTTTTAATGTGAAATTATCTTCCTTGTCTGATGATCAGCGTTCACCACTGGTGGTCCTGTGTCCAGTCACTGATTTGTCCTGGGTTTGACAGTGCCCAGATTGGCCATTGGTACAAGGTAACAGGTATTTTTGCCTTCCTGGAAGATGACTCTAAAGCTTTGCTTTAGGAGTTGAAGGTAAAATTTTGAAGGGAGTATGCTTTACCTCTTTCTGCTGTGGCTTGCAGGGTAAGCAGAGATTAGAAGGTGATGAATAAAAAATAAATACTGAATGAAAAGTCACAATTGAATTTTGCCTGAATCCTGTGTGTATTTTGGCTTGGATTTTGATCAGTGTGTTACCTGTACTGGAGCAGCCTCATTAAGTTGACTTCGATGGCATTTTTAATGGCTTCAGGATGGGACACAGGTGTCTGGGTGCAGTCCATCAAGCAGAGGGGTGCACAGTGTTTCCTGCCCCTGTGCACAGAAGAATTGGTTCAGGTAGTGTCCTTCTGTCACCACAGTTGGAGCTGTTGGAGTAGAATATTCCCTCAGAGACAGTTAATTGCTGTGACAATAATATGTTTATTTTTTTCTTTCCCCAAGAACCTCAAAACTTTTGTCCAGTCAAAAAAGCCCTCCTAAGACAGGTAAGACAATTCAGGCTAAGGGCTTTTCTAATTAGATGGTTTGAGCCACTGAACCAGGGCTTCTGTAATCCCATGTCCTGGCCTTTTTCCCTCTTTATGCACAGCATCTCTGCCTTGCCCTTAAGGTGTCTGGTGATGTTTTTATTCCTCTCTCTCTCAAGTTCAAACTGACTTCTTTTGGCATGAGGGAAAGCATGCCTTGTTTTCTGAGGTTTCCAAACAGGTTTTGACTTTCAGGCCTTTGGCAGGTTTTCTTGTTGGGCTGCATTTGTTTGATTGATTGTTTGTTTTGGTTTTGTTACAGTGTGGAGTGCTTTCTGAAGGTCCCTGAAATGGATTTAATTGGTGGGCACCCTTCAAATGGATACAGGTTTTAGTCTAGCAAGGCAAAAGCTCTTGTTTATAAAACTGGAAATGATTCTTACAATGGTAAAAAGTGTGAAATCAGAAGACATAAAAACTATCTTGGACATCAGAGTTTTGCTACAAATCTTTCTTGGTCTTTTCCTAAGTCTTTTCTGGGCTGCAGAGGCCTAGGGACTCCGTCAGGTGCATTTTTGTTCCTCTGAGGTGCTGTGAAAGGGGATGCCTTGGCCAATTTTTCCTTGGGATTATCAGCAAGTCACTTAAGTCCTGATGAAACCTCAACACACCCACCATGGCTTTCCCTTTCTTCACTTCCCTGTCTAATTTAGGAAGATGCCTTGTGTTGCAGCTTTGAATAGTACCCATGAGAAAGTAAATAAAACATGGTATCAGGTTTGGTTTGGGGCTGAGTTTCGCCTGTCAGTGAATATTTCTTGCTGCATGGGTTCCTCTTTTTGGTTACGGTCAGTTGGGTTGCAGTTTCCATCCTCAGCAAGGAGATTTATGATACAGGGCTTTATGATGACTTCATAAATGGTGAGTTACTTATTCATAACAAACTGCTTCTGTTCAGTGTGCCTGTAGTTTCACAGGTTTTGATGTGGCTGGTTTCTGTGGAGATCACATAAGGGTATTATGAGATATATGACTGGTTTTGTATTTAGAATGCCTTGTCTTAAATGGTTTCCTCAAACTCTCCCTGCTCTCCCGGGGTGACTGGTCAAATCCTACGTATCTGTTGTAGCTGGGTGGCTCATCCCTTGGTGGTGTGGGTCATCACTTGTGTCTACTGCAGTTCACATAGAGAAACCCAACGGCAGCAACAAAACCTCTTTTCCCACCAAGGCAGTGGAGGCTTTTCCAGTGGAAGTGGGAACAGGAGGTGTCTCCTCCCAAAGCAAAGGAGGAAAATGCAGTGGCAGTTCATTTCCAGTGGGGATGTTATGGGCAAATCAGTGACCAGTGACCAGGTGGCCAAAGAGGCTGTGCAAGAGCAGATGGGAATGGGGCAGAGCACTGGGAACAGGCTAGTGGCAGCACTGGGAATGGCCGGTAGAAGCAGTGGGAATGGCTAGTGGCAGCAGTGGGAACAGGCCGGTGGCAGCCCTGGGAACGGGCCGGTGGCAGCACTGGGAATGGCTGCTGGCAGCAGTGGGAACGGGCTGGTGGCAGCACTGGGAATGGCTGGACGCCCTGCCCATCCACAGGGCTGCGGGAAAGGTCAGACAGAATGTGAGCTGGGCATTACATTAAGCCTGTAAGGAGACACTCAGGAAACTTAAGATGGATTAACTCAAGGTGTAAAGTTTAAAGCGTATTATTATGAAGGAGGATTAAGCTAAACTGAGCTAATGACACCACTTCTGAATGCATATCCAAATAGTGGATTCAGAGCTTTGGCTCCACGCCTTTTATTACTGAAATGTACTTACCTTCTTAAATGTCCCCATAAAGATACGTGCCCTTGTATTCCAGATCTTCATATCCTCCCTTTTCCATGTTGAGAGGTTCAGATGCTCTGTCAGAGGTGAGGTTTGATTGGTTGGGATTTGCCTTTTTTTAATCCCTCCTCTTTTTTTTTGTTGTTTTAAACATAAAAGTTTGTTTTAATTTTTCCTCGTGGTGGTAAAGGCATTTGTGATGACTTGATGGTATTTATTCTTAACTGATATGTTTGGTAAGGAAAAAAAAACTTCATTCTTGTTATGCTGACATACCATAATTTCTCTGTGCCTCTTCACTTTTATCATATTTCTGTTGCTTTATTTCATTGTTGCTCTCAAGGTGTTGGGATAGCTGTGATGTCAGCACCTGAATTTTTCAAAAGCTCTGTACCCTCTTATTCCACACAATGTGAGTTGAAAACCAAATACAAAGCTGAATACTGTAAACTCCCACAAAATGCTTATCTTTTGTTAATCAGTCATGAATTAACGGACATAATTTTTAGTTAGTAATATTTTGTAAATAAGTAATAAATCAACTTAATTGATTTTTCAGGTGAGAAACTGATTTGAAATTATGAGTTTGCTGTATGTTAAACAAACCACTTAGTAACTCGTTCTGTGTGTAATTTTATCTCACTACAAACAATGCCATCAGGTTTTCCTTGAGGGTAAGCTCGAGATCAATATTTGTAAGTAGATAAAAGAATGAATATTTAAAAGACAGAAAGAAGTAACTAACCAAAAAAACCCTGACTATGACTGAAATTCTTCTGTTAAGCAATCATATATAAGCAAAACAAGTACAAAGAAAAACAAAAGGCAGAAAAAATTGGATGTCACAAAAAGTGCAATGCAATGTAAAAAATCAAGGTTTTGAGTCAGGATACTTTTATGTTAACTTGCACAGAGAGTGTTTTGCCACAAAAAAAAAAAAAAAAAAAGCATGAGAAATCTGAGACAAAACATCAAAATGTTTTATTTTATTTGCTGTATGGCTTGTGGTATCTGATGAAAAGCCTGCCATTTCTCTCAGTAGAGGTCAAATACAGGGATGGTGACAGTGGCTTTATATTCTGAGGCTGGAGAAACAAATCTTGGTGTCCTGCAAAACTAGACTGCTCCTACTCTGAGTGCTGCTGTCTCTGGCACTCTGAGATATACTTTAACATGTAGTTTTTAAAATACAAATGTCCTTTATTAATCATTTGCCTTTTGACTTCAGTGTGCATCCTCAGAGCCTCCTGGGAGCGGTCCATGATGCATAATAAAAACAAATACATATGGCATTACTCCTACTATTAAATTTAATTTAAAAAAAAAAAAAGCTGGAAGTTCTTAGTCTCAAGAAGAGGGTGGAGCAGGGGAAAAGTGCAGAGCCCATCTAACAATGGGGAGTCCGCTTTATTAGTATTAAGGAGGAAAATAAAATTGCTCTGGCAATAGTGAAATAAAACACCAGGAAGATTATGTCAGTCTTTGTTTGCACACAGTATGGTTCTTCTATTTCACCAGCCAATTTGTATATTTGAAAAAGCAGTTGCTTGGTTAAAATAATGAACTGAACTTCATCCAATTCCCTCCAATTCCCCAATTATGTGAAAAAATGTTAGAAGAAATACGGACAACTTGTTTTGAGCAACTAAAAAACAGAAAAATAGTGGTCACTGAACAATTATAGGACCTTGTCTACATACCTGCATATACACACACATTTATCACTGTTTCTGCTGAGACAGGCAATTCTTGATGGCTGTTTGCTGGAGCTGTTGTGGTTTGGGATGGCAGCTTCAGAAGTTTAAAAATTCAAACTAATTCTGCCTGAAAGTTGGGCAGGATAGGTTGGCCTAGGATTACCTCAGAGAAGAGAGAGAAGGTCTGAAGCTAAATTTATGAAAGTATATTTAAAGGGAAAAAAATCACCTGGATACAAGTCACGTATCCTAAGTTTTTTACGATTTAACAGGCAGAAGTCTGTGCTAATGAATGGGTTCCTTTTTTTATATATACTCATTTATTCCAGATTATTTTAGATTACTGTTTTGGGAAGAAAACGCATGCTTTTTGAATATTTCAGTTTCTGAACAGGAGATGTCAGCTGATGGGGGAGTGTATAATCTAGAGCATTCATTCAGTGGGTATAAGTTCCCCTGTTGGACTGGCTCTGACCTCTTCAGCGGGCACGTTTCCATCGGTCAGGGCAGAGCTGAACACACACTGGCAAATCAAATACATTTTAAAATGTTTCTGCCACTTCATTAACACCATCAGTGCATAAAACTCAAATTACATTTGTAGCCGTTCCTTTCCCACAGTCTGCCAGGTAGCGAAGCGAGCTCAGCCCTGCGCTGCAGGTGGTGTAGGAGCAGGGTGATGCCCTGGGCTTCCCCCTGCAGGTTGTGCTCTCCCATATTTATCCTTTGGATGTTGTTCTCTGTCTTTGCAGGGAGCGGATGCGCCAGTCGGCGATGTTCGAGCTGTGCCAGGGCATGCACCAGATCAGCCTGCAGTTCGTGCGCCTACAGCTCAGCTTTGAGGAGTACACCATCATGAAAGTGCTGCTGCTCTTAAGCACAGGTGAGCTGGGCCCATGGTTATGTGGGAATGCTTGAAAACATCCCAATCCACAAAGACAAGCAGTGATTGTAACCAACGTGACAAAAGAGCCAAACTGTTTCCAGCTGGGCCTCCAGGAAGGAGCCTGGGTTTGTGCCGTGGGGTTTCTCTGCAGTGAGCACAGGAAGTATCTTTGCAATTCCAGTGTGTCATGTGCATTGGAGGGACAGGAGTGGCCAGGCAGGGGACCTTGGCCCACCTTTCCATAGGGGAACCACAGCAGCAGACATGCCAGGAAAGTGCCACAGCTGTGGGGATTGAGGGAAAATCCCTGCTTGGCATTCAAAGCCACCAGAGTTTGGCTGACTTAACACGACCTTCAGGATCAAAAGATGTGCACTGCCTGTACTGCAGAGCAGGTGATTTTGTAATGCCAAGTGACTTGAGAATGGAAAGTCCTTTTACAGGCTTCTGAAAGTTTAATAAATGACAGTGTGTGCTTCATTTTTTCTCTTGAGCACCATGCTTTGAGTTTTAAGACACAAAATTACATCTTGGTGCTTGTTACAGCACTGTGTAGTAATTAGCAGATTTCTTGATCTTATTTTACTGAAAATATTGAAAACCTCCTGTCCCAGTGCAATTGTATAAATACACAGGCAGTTTGTACATTACTTTTTCATCAGTAACAGCCTATAAACCTGTAAACAAACATTATTCCATGGAATTGTGCTCGTTTTTTTGGGGAACAGCTTGGTGACATCATGACAAACCAGCTCTGTTGTTAAAGAAGGGGAATGTGAGGCTGCAGTTCCTGTCAGGGCTGGAGGGGATTTGGGTCCTCTCACAGAAACCTCCTGGGGCTGTAAGTTTCTTGGGCTTAGCCATCTCCCTTCCTCCTTCCCTCCCCTCTTCTTATTGAAGCTGTTCCAGCTTGCTGGGATGAAGAGAGACACCTCTCTTTGGGGAGCCCTTTGTGTCCTGGCTTGTGGAGTCTGACCCCAGGTCCCACTCCTCCAAGGGCTGGAGGTGGTCAGCCAGGGAAACTGGAACAGTGGGGAGGGAGGGGATGTACTGCAGGGTTGCCTTGAGGGGTAAATGGGCTTTTTTTTGAAGGTTGTCACTCCTGGTGTTTCCAGAAGCAACTTGACGTGGATGTGCTCAGGGAGGGTTTGGCTCCCAAAATGTTCTTGACAGAGTGTCTGGATTGAAGATCTGCCTCTGCAGCATTTTAATCAGCCCTAAAGGGGAAGAATCTTTACAAAAAAACAAACCTGAAGGCATTCTAAAAATGCCGCAAAATGTCTTTAAGCCAGGTATTTATTATTCTACCCTCTTGAGAGTGTAAACTAATGAGTTATTGCAAGAATCTGTTCGGTGAGATCAGTCTGGCCAATTAACTTCAGTGAGCTGGGTCCCTTTGAAACACACACCAGGGTCGCTAGAAAACCTGCTAGAAATAGTTTGTTTTGGGAGAATAAGGATATTTACATTAGAGAGAGAAAAAGGAGAGTGAAATGGAAATGAAGGTGGTGATAAAACCCAGAAAGTGTCAAGTGAAGGGCAGCAAACCTGGTTTTGAGCAATTGCACCTTGGTACAGTCTTATGACAGAAAACACCAGGTTTGTTTTCATTTAAATTCTTTTATTGAATCATGTGATGAGCAGAGTACAAGTTATTCTGAAACTTTCATGGCGACCACATCAAGGAAGTTTCGCTCCATTTACATGTGGAAGAAACCACACATTACAACTCAGTTGTTTTCTTGCTTTCCACAGACCATAGATCTTGGGAGCTTGCCAACAGTATTGCTGCATTTAATAAGTAAAATCAGAAACACTGGGCAAACCTCCAGAATTTCATGTTTTGCTTGAGTTCTCTTTATTTGTGGTCTTTCTTTCTTCCTTAATAATCTGGCTGGGGTGATAGTGTAATAGTTTTCAGACAGAACAGTAAAATACATAGTAGTAGACAAAGAAAGAGTGACTTGAACAGTCTGTAAGCAGCATGTAGGAATAGAGGCCTGTAAATATTAAAGGAACTGTAAAGCCTGTGCATTTTGTGTGAGGGCCACAGCACGCTCTGATGGCTTTACTTATCTTGATTGGTGCCTCTGTGTTCATTCACCTTGAACTGAATTTCTAGATTTGTTCCAGACAGTTTCTTTCATCTGTCAGCTGACTGGGAGAGTTTGCATCTAGAATTTGGAAATTAAAAGAACATATGATATTTATATTATGATTGTGTAATATCATATTTACCGAGCAGCAGGCAGGTTGGTGTGTCACCTCTCAGGCTTTTTCTAAAGATTCTTCCTTGTGCCCCCTTCCAGCGCTTGGTGGCCCCAAGTCCTTGCTGCTCCTGTGGTGGTACAGCTCCTCCTTGTTTCCCATTGCTAAATTGTTCTGGTAGATACTGATGCTTTTTCTTAAAGTTTCAGCTCTGGAGCCATTTAGGGCAGTTGTTACACGCTTTTGATGTGATTTCAGTGGGACAGAGGACAGTTGAGAGGATTTAGAAAAGGGAGTGGATGAACAAAACAGTTTCTGTCAAGATACTAAGTCAGGATAAGCTACATTGGAAGACCACCTTTTTTTTCTTTCTCTTTTTAGTAGGTAACTTCCCATTTACCTTACTCTGACACAGTTTTCTGGCTAGCTTAGGAAATAAACTCACTCCTGTACAGAGCAGTATTTTATTTTCCTTCTGTGGACTATGACTAAGAGATACAGAGAAAAAAAAAAACATTTGATGATTAAGCAGTGTTCAACCAATTCAGATATTAAACCTCAGAACATTTTGAGTAATGTTGTTAATAACCTCTTTGGAGTTTTCATAGGGATCTGATCCTAATAAGCCATTCCTGTTTGGGGCAGAACCTGCAGGAGTGCAAGGGTGTTTGCAGTCTGTAAAGAAACAGGGTATTTGCTTTTGTAAGCAGCCTTGCTGATATCAGTCACAGTAAAAAGTATCAGAAAACTCTTAGCCCATTTATAAAATGATGATTCCATGACTGTGATTCCGCCTCCCTGTGGCAGATGGAAACTTTAACAGGACACTAGAAATGCTTGCAACTGTCTGTCGTGGTCAAGCACTGGGTCAGGACGCCTGTTTGGAGAACAGTCTTCTGTTCCATGCATTATAATCGCTCTGTTTGTTCTAGATGCTACACAGATGCTTGCTAGCATTCAAAGAAATTTTAGATCTTACTTGATGGCATAAAAATGCATCACTTGGTCTAGCATTTCTGCAGATAACAGCTGTGATTCTGTACCTTCTCCTCTGCCAAGTGTGGGGAATCATTCAAGAATGATAAATCACGTTTTCAGCTTCTAACAAAACACTCTTGATGCATCTGCCTGGTTTTTTATGTGGTTGAATTGTATTGAAAGGAGTTTGGACATGAGGTTAGCATGTGTCATATTTCTGAGATGTTATCTTGTCCTCTGCCACAGCTTCTGCGATCACACATCTGGAGAGGATGCCTGAATCGTTGAGAATCTGTGTGATGTTGTTGATCCCTCACCAATGTCTGTAAAATTATGGACTTTGCTTAAAGGTTTAATTCCTTCATCTGTTAACTGGTGTAACTGTTTAAGTATGCACATCAAAAGAATAAGCAATGCAGTTAATACTAATTTAAGACTGTCTTTTCAATGACAGTTCCCAAGGATGGTCTCAAAAGCCAAGCTGCATTTGAAGAAATGAGGGCAAATTACATTAAAGAACTAAAGAAGATGGTAACTAAATGTCCAAGTAACTCTGGGCAAAGCTGGCAGAGATTCTACCAACTGACTAAACTTCTTGACTCCATGCATGATGTAAGTATAACTCCTCAGGGAGTGCAGAAAAGTTAAGTAAAAAAATCTCTCCACTAAGGTAAACAAATAGTCTTTAACTGTGTTCACTGACAGGGACACAAAAATATTCTTTTTAAGGGGACATCTGAGAGAAGTTGTTAGATTAATTTAAGGCAAGTAAAATAAGAAAATAGATGTCATTAGGGTGAAAGGTGCAGGGTTAGTGTGTTACACATCCAGCATGCCTGATGTGCTAATAAACACTGAATTAATTTGGTGATCTTTTACAGCTGGGTTTGTAATAATGATGACTTTAAAAGATGTATTGAGACCTTTGAGCTGTCCCGGGTGTTTGAAGTGGAAGATTCCTTGTTAGGTTATTTCTGCCAGCCTGCCTCACCCCAGCACGAGGTGTTTTATATATGTCAGGTGTGAGGTGTGAGGCATGACACGGGAAACTAAGAGTTTGGTCTCAGAGCACCCGGGCTGTTGATGCCTCTGCCCAGAGTGACAGAGTGGTGGTGGCAGGTGTGGTAGATTCCAGAAGGGGTGTCCATAATGCTGAGCTGTTTAGTTGGGAGCAATCTGGTTCTAGCTAGTGCAATGGTAAGTGCAAAGATCTACCTCTGCAGTAGCAGGGCTGTTTCTCCTTTAACTTCCAGTGAGGGTGCCTGCAGCCCCTCAGAGAAAGTGACCCAGCTGTGAAGGTGTCCTCAAGCTGAAGGTTTTCCTAGTGCCCCCTGAGAGTTCCCTGGGGACCAGCCTTTTGCCTGGGCCAGCAAGGCTGGCACCCATCCTCTCTGAAGCTGTGCCACAGTGCAGCGATGGGAGACTCCTGGGGACAGTGGGAGTGACCTTTAGCCACGTTCGGGTACATGAGAGGAGGGCTCCCAGCATGCTGACCACCCTCCCAGTAAAATCTGGCAAACTGCAGGAAAGGAGAAAACTGCCCTACTCCATCCTGGGTGGGCAGGGAAGGAACGTTGCTGCAGGAAGAAGCTACAGCACTTGCTTTCAGAGCCCACATATAAATGCATGTCTTTGTACTCGACTTAAATTTCATTTTGCAGAGATGGTACAGTACAGTGCACTTCAGGTCAGATTGGTGTAAGAGCCTGAAGTCTGTTTACAGAATGTACATATGGAATTATTTTTCAAATATTGTTCTGTTGTTCATTAAAACATTGCAGATCTTAGTGGGAGGCAGGCAGAGCATTATTAGTACTGCAGTAATAGCTCATTCTTCAGAGATCAGGTTTCACTTGCTCAGTGCCAGCACAGGAAGTCGTAGTGTTTTAGTGGAAAGAAAAGGGATGGGTGATAAAATCATTTGCAAAAATTCACATCTGAACCTCAAGGCAGCTTAACAAACCTCTGCATTTATGGAGTTTTCTAATCTTCTTCAGGATAGGCAGTGTCTGATTTGTTGCTGAAATGGGAGTGTTTGTGTGGTTAAGGTGACTGGATGAGAGGCTTGCGCCTACTGAGAGCACTCCTGTCCTACAGACATTTTCCAAAACACAGCATTAACCACTGGGAGCTGAACTAACCAGAGGAAGCAGGCTGCCCATGCATTTTATTTAATTTTTAATTAAGCTATTTTTGCATTACTTTTGTTTTAATAGAGCACTTTCTTTCAAAGGACTTTTTAAAAAAAGTCCCATTGTCAGCATTCTCCATTAGAAAGGCCGGTTGTCTCCACAATTCATTCACTCACAAAACATTCAGAGATGATGCTGGAGACTTGTTCAACAAGGGCACTTGTTTATTTTTTCTCTTTAAAAAAATTGATTTTCTTTTCTTTTTCACATGTTTGGTTTTTGAAATCCATCAGAAAAAATTTAGAGTGGTGATAATATTAATGAGAAGTGAGGATTAATATTCTCTCCCCATTGCCTGTTAGCGCAGAATTTCTCCATTCAATCAATGTGAATGCAAATTTTCTGCTCGGTTCCCTAGTCTAGGAGGAATGCTTTTTCAGCTGTCACCTATGTATTTTTAACTTACTCCATCATAATTTTAGGGGATCAGAATATATTTGGTGCTGGGCAGTCTAACTAGAGCTGAGGCCCCCTGTTTACATGCTGCTGTAGTCTTGGCATTGGCATTTGCAGTGCAAGCCTGAAGGGGCTGGTGCAGAATCCAAGCTTGTTCAGCCCTCCTGCTGTATCCAGCTTGGCCATCTGAGCAGAGCAGCATCTCATCACTCATGGAATTCACTTTACCTGAGTATAGGGGTAAGCAATAAAAAACCCTGCTCCTTTGCACTTCCAGACTTGCTTTCACCAAGCTCATTCTTAAGTCATCTGTGTGAGAAATATATGAAATACAGTCCATGGAAATATCAATTTACAGTATGCTTGGCTTATATAATATGAGGAAGGAAAAAAAAAACCCAAACAAGATGGTTTTACATTGCTCAGTATGCTAAATCATTCATCCACACAGCAAACATATGTGCAGGTAGAAAAGTGCCGAGCTGAGGGGAAAAAAAAGAAATTTTCAAGAAGGCCAGGCAGGCACTTAAGTATTTTAAAACATCAGCAACTTTATTTAATGATCCATAAAGCCTCAAAGCACCTGAAAAATAAGAGATGGAAACCCATCCCGGGCAGACAAGATGAACAAGGTTTTGTGCATGTGCACACCTGTGCTTGGCCTTAGGAGCCTGCCTGCAGCCTGCTCAGTTGATTGCATCCCTGTGCACCAAAGCACTCTCTGTTTGCACGGTGCAGTGTGGGAGCCGTGGGTGCTGAGGCAGCAGGACGTGGCTTAGTGGTGGGCATGGCACTGCTGGGTTAACAGTTGGATTCAGTGATCTCAGAGGTCTTTTCCAACCTTAATGATTCTCTGATCCCATATTTCCTTCTTGTAGGGATAGTGTTTCTCACTGTTTTGGGTGGCTCACATGCATCATTTCCTGAAGAACCACAGCATAGCAAGGACAACCCCCCTCTCTACCTAGAACCCAAAGGTTTTGGTCTTGTGCCCGTGAATGGCCGTGGGCATTTCAGGGAGAGATGCAGATGCAGGGAGATGAAGTGCCTGACAAACGCCCTGAGGAACATTAGAAACAGATGTCCTGCACACGGTATCAAAAACTTCATTTGGATCCTCCTTGGCATCTCCTGTTGGCTTTGGCAGGAAGGGCTGTATCTTGCATGGCAGGCCTCGTTTCATATAGAGCCTGTAGTGTATGGTTAGGCAGTTTGCAGAACAAAAGCTGAATTTGGTTTCAATCTGGCTGATACTAAGCAGACTTTGAGTGAAGAGGGCTTTTGTTTCGATGCCATGACATTAAACCCTAATGTGAACCTTCCCCTTGTCTTGGCAAGGCAGCACCCTGCGCTGTCATTTGCTTGTTGACATTTTCTGCCAAACAATAATAAATTCTTTAAGGCTCATGCTGCTGAATAATTAATTTTTTATGGTTCCTGAAGGGAATACTTTATAGCTGAGGTGGATCTTTCCGTAGGCTGAGAGCACCAGGATTTCACTCTGAAAAAGCTGACAGTGGGAATAAGGGCACAGATCCTCTTGGGGCAGGGTTGCAGGGGATGCTGTGCTGGATGCAAATATGCCTCTGCAGGTTCCTAATCCTGCAGATAGGAAGCTGCAGATGAGCCCCTCAGCTGTCACCAACACCTTTGGGTGCACTTAACTTCTGTTACTGATTTGCCCAAGATGAGCAGCCTTGTTCCAGTCCCGGAAGTGCCTGAATTCTCAGGATGAGCATTTTCTCTGTTTATTCTGAGGATAGATCCAGCCTCTACTCCCAGAGCAGCAGCGATGTGGGAGTGTGCTAGGTGTGTGTTGCAGCAGCTAATATGCATCTGTCAAGTGAGAAATTGATTCCCAGCTCCCTAATGTAGACAGAAGCTACCCTGAGAGTTGCCTTGCTCAGTTTGTGATGATTGGATCTCTTTTCCTTCATGTTAATAGATGGTTGTTGGGGAAGGGCAGAACCCCAATACTGTTGGCAGAAGAGCAGCGGAGACTTGGCTCAAAATTTGCCCTGGCCAAGGGATGAGGATGCTCCATTGGTGTGTGATGCTGTGGGTGCATCCTCCAGGCACAGAGCATGAGTTCAACTCCAGGCTCCTCTGTGGCATGTCCAGGGGTCCGGTGCTGTGGTTTAGGTGTGCAGGTGGTTGTGAAGGAAACCTGAAGCAATGAGTGTAGTTCCTCAGTCACATAAACGCACCTGTCCAGGCAGATCCAGGATCCATGTCTGCTCTGTCAGATACTGTTAGTACCTAATCCATGTGTATTTTACCTACCTTTTACTCCTTACCAGCATGGGGCAAATACTCTACATAGGCATAACCAAAGGCTTCATCCCTTGGTCTTACCTTGTATTTCCTGTGTTTGTGGAAGGTTTTACTCTTGGGTTAGAGGTCAGAATTTCCTAGGCAGCTAGGAATTGGCCACTGTGGGTCACCAAAGGACATATGGACCTCCAAGAATCAGCCTGTGAGCCATCCCACAGGGGATAGCTTTCTTCCTAAGGCCACGGAGTAATAATTCATTTACATCATGGGGTTTTCATAGGACTGGGAGAAAAAACAAATATAGTGGTAATGGAATAATCAAGACCTGGTTGGCAGTGGTTTTCCTTCGCCTTACTGTTGTTGAAGCAGGAGTTTTGTATCCACTGCATAAAGTGGAAAATGCAGGAAATGGCAATAATCACAAACTCACCGAGGGCTCTTTGCTGGGTGAGGAAAGAGCTGGGTGGGCAGAGGCACATTCCTGAAAGGGACAGAGAGAGGGTTTGGAGTCTTTTTTTTTTTTTTTTTTTAAATATAGGAGAACACTGAAGTTTCTGACAGTAATAACTGTAGCTAATAATAGGAAGAAATTACTCAGCATTGTGTTGTTACCCTACTGCTGTCTTAATTGCTGTCTCAGTAGGCTTAATCACAGAGATGCTCCTGACAGAGAAGTGACTGTGGGCTTTCATACTACACTCAGAGATTCTGAGAGAATCTGGAGAAACCTAAGCGCAGAAATGTGCGCCCTTGCAAATCCAACAGTTCTTACTGTTTCTGGAAATGCAGAAGCATGGTGAGATTCCCAAACTAAAATAAATTCTTTTTGCTGTAAAATTGGGGCAGTGCTCAAAGGTCACTGTAACTGTATTAACTTTGGGGACTTCATTAAAGGATTCATTTTTTTAAATTACGAAGAACAGTATGGGTGAAAAAGTCCATTTTATGGACACCCCACCCTAATAACAGAAAATTACATTTGATTAATACTTCCATTTCTCAGAGGTGTTCAATACAGCATACAAATGCAAAAATTGATTAGGTAAAAGTCTCAGAATTGCTAAGACTGCTGTAGCCTTGGAAATGTTTGAAGTGTAGCACACTCTGCAGGGTAGTGATGAGAGAATTGGGAATTGTTTTAGTTGTGGCCTTAACTGCACTGCCAAGCTGTAACTCTCCAGAAGTATGCTTCAGTAGCTGAAATAATTGAGACCGTAGAAGCAAAGATGTTTCTAGTCACCATTGCACTGCTTCTGGAAACAGTGGTGTTTTCTCTCTTACTGCTGAATTGGAGTTGTGTGTCACACTGCTGGACTGGAGCAGGCGTCAGCATTTCCAGTATAAACCACCAGAAACAGAGGGTAGAAGTGGTCAGCTAAAGTGTAGTCAGGAGTTCTCAGAGCACGGGGATTTCTACAAGGCTTTAAAGAAGAACCAGGTGCATATTTGATCTAGGAAATTCATGAGGCACATTCAGAGGTGCTAGATAGCTTGTGTTACCTTGCTTGTCACCTGTGGTGCCTCAGTCGTTGCAAACACAGAGCTCGAGTGTTCCAAGAGAAAACCAACTTTTGACATCCTTACTGAAGATGGAATTTCTCTTTTAAAGCAAAAGACCATCTAAATTATTTACCTGTTATAAATCAAAACCGTATCAGACAAATGTTGCTTGGGATGCAGAGGCAAGGGATTAAATTTCAAAATTAGCATTGTTTGTGGAACCTGAGTTTTTCATCCCTTTAGTGCATCCTCATGCCAAGGCTGCTGGGCTGGCAGGGGTTGATACCTTTGAAAATGGGTTGGAACACATCTGTGGAAAAGAGCAGTGCTCGTGGCTCAGCTCTTGATCTCGCAGCTTTATCTGTCTGACCTTAGCACAGTGTTTACATTTTGGTACTTCTGAGCTGGCCTTCAGTTGTCCCACATTTGTTCCTCTTTATTTTAAATTAATGCTTTCCCAGCCCTAAAAGCCATGGAGCTTTCAAGGCTGGAGTTAAAGATCCCGACTGCAACGCTGTGTTTCTGGTGACACATGGAACACGTGTAACACACTTAATTCCTAGTCCTCCCGTTTTCTTTATCTGGATCATTATTGTCAAGTGTGTTAAAGCTGATAGCTTAAGAAAGGGGAACAAAAGCTTTAGCAGACTAAATAGGTATAGAAAATACATTATTCTTAGGGCTTCAGAGCCAAGTATGACATGATAGGAGGGTTCTAGGGATTTTCTTTTAAACTGCTGTGCAAACTAAACCTTTCTCCTCTGTGGTGAGATTTGTAGTGTACTGTGCTGTGATCATATCCATGATCACATCCTGGTTTTCACCCACTGGACTTCTGACTTGTTTATTGAATAGAATAGATTATGCTTCCTTCATTTAATGTTATTTTTCATTTCCCCTTGTGTGCATATTCACCAGACATATATGTGCACTTGGTACTACCAAAAGCTTGCAAAGAAGTCAGAATGAGTAGTTTCTAGGTAGGCTTTCCTGTGACCTGTCTCACTGAATCCAGAGGCTCCACATGGGCGTGACGAGGCAGGAATTCGCTTGAACTGCACAGAAGGCAGTGGGACAGAGGTGACCCCAACCCCCTCTCACACTCAGTGATGTGAAAGAAGTTTAGGAAAAGCAGCACATTCACAGGGTCATTGTCAAGGCTGTGCTGGGGTGCAAGGATTACTTTGCTGGGGGCTGGTGTTTGATGCCAGAGGCAGGAGGAGGGAGTGGCAATCACACCAAGACACTGTTTCCTTCACTTTGGTTTTGTGCTGTTTGGAGTATTTTTGGCACACCGTTTATACAGTAAAAACCTCCTTCTAATGGGTAAAGTAAACCTTTGAACATCAGCATTTTTTTCCCCTTGAAAACCAGATTATGTCTATGCTACTTATTTAGCATGCATCTGTTTAATTAATTAGTGTTGCTTCATGACATGCCAGATCATTGGGAATGAACTAAGCCCCAGCAAAGAGACTCAGGTAGTGCTCAATAGCAGCAAGTCATGTGTTTGAGTGATCTCAGCACTTCTCTGGGATGTTCATAAACTGCTTACATGCTTGCAAGAACAGCTGTGAAAGTCCTGAAAATAAGCAGTACGGTATGGTGCTACAGGCTGGAAATATGACTGCCCATATTTTTTTATTCATTTCCTTTTCTGCCTTCCAGAAGTTCACTTTTATTTGCTCTGTCTTTAATAGGGGCTTTATGGCAGAGTGCAACTCTACATGATAAGAATATAAATGACAAACTTGTGTTTGATAAACTACACATGCAGAAGTGCCTTAAGTCCTTTGCAGGGACATGAGGCACCAAAATTAAGCTGTGTTTTAAAACCTGGATTTTTAAACAGCAGAGGCTCTTTCCTTCAACCACACAGCACAGTGATTTGGTGAACTGCAGTGGAAGTTCACACACTCACTGAAACCTGGAGTGCTTCATTCCTTCACATTTCTTAAAGACTGGGAAGGGTCCAACATACTGTAAGGCTTTAGGAGGTGCATTTAGGTCACAGCCACCCAAAAACCTGTAGATTGTGTCACTCTAAAACCCGAAATGGCACCGTGTGACACAGCAGTCATGTTGTGGAGCTGCAAACATCAGCTGCTCTGGCAGTTGTGGGTTGCGGGCCTGGGAGAATGCACTGAAGTTAACCAAGTAATCTGATTTAATGAATGTGCATCCAGCTGAAGTTGAGAGATACAATAGTTCATGGCTGATCTTTCCCCTCTGGGCAGAAGGCTTTATTTTTGTAGACCTGTAGGTTTCGTGGTGGCCAGTTGCTGTTAGCGAAAGGAAAAGTGCAGCTAGGCTTAAAAATCAAATCTGTGGTCTCTTGGGTTTTCCTAGTTTGCTGATTTTTAATGAGTCAAGTAGCCCTTTGGCATTTGAGTTCTTTTGTCTGCTTTATAGCCCCTGCAAATGGACTGTCAGGGCAGAGTAAGATGTTATTTCTTGGAAATAATCCATTATCAGTAAGCTGTTGTTTGCATGCAAAAATCTTGGTATTTTTCCTAAAAAGTGTTTCTTTCTGTGTTTCAGCTTGTTAGTGACTTATTGGAATTCTGCTTCTACACCTTCCGAGAGTCTCAGGCACTGAAAGTAGAGTTTCCAGCCATGCTGGTGGAAATCATCAGTGACCAGCTACCAAAGGTGGAATCTGGGAATGCCAAGCCCCTGTACTTTCACAGGAAGTGATAGAAAATGTCTTAAATGGAAGAACTTTGCCTTAAGTTTCCCTGTGTTATTCCACACCCATGAAGGACCCAAGAAACCATATTTTAAACATGCTCTTTACACTTGTTCAGCAGTCTCTGAATAGTCTAAAATCATATGAAGGGTTTGGGGGAATGGAGAGCGGTTGACTCGGATTTGGCAAGACCTAGATGTTTGGAAATTACCCCATAACCCTAAAACACTTAGAAAATGTTCCTGTTCCTCTGGATGAAAAGCCATATCTAGTCAATAACTCTTTGATTTTGATATTTTAACAGATGGAGTTTTAAATATGCCATGTAGTTTCTGGTATTGTTTGCTTGTTTTAAAAGGGTTCGAGAACTAATGAGAACTTTTTAAAGCTTACCCTTGGTTTGCACATAAAACGTAAAGTCAATATGGGGCATTAATATTCTTTTCTTGTAAAAAAAAAAAACAACAAAAAAAAAAACCAAACAAAACCTATATATATATACACACATATATACACACACACAAACCCTAACGTGTAAAGTAATAACAGAACATTTGGTGTGGAATACTGTTATCCCCACCTGTGGCATTTGTTATCCCATGTTATCCCATCATAGCTGATATACACTGTGTTAAGTGTCCATTTACTATTTAATTCAAAAGGATAAGATGTGAAAAACAAATGCCCTGGTATCAATTTATAGTATCTATTGTGCTGGCTTTACAAATAATTTTTTGCAGTCTTTTGCTGTACTGTACATTGCTGTATGTATAAATTGTGAAGGACCTGAAATAAGGTGTAAGGAACTTTTGTAAATGAGACAAAAAAATCTTTAATGGTTAATAGGATGAACGGGAAAGTATTTTTGAAAGAACTCTATTTTGCTGGAGACTATTTAAGTACTATCTTTGTCTAAACAAACAAGGTAATTTTTTTGTAAAGTGAAATGTTCTGCATGCATAATGAACCGTTTACAGTGTATTTAAGAAAGGGAAAGCTGTGCCTTTTTTAGCATCATATCTAATTTACCATCCTACAGTATCTGTTGTAAATAACCACGCTTAACCTTTTCAGTTGTGTTTAAGCCTTTGTATTCCTCTCTCTCTCTATTTTCCTCCCTTTTTGTCTCTCTTGCAAGCGTATGTGACTTGAGCACATCTTAGAACTCCTGCTTCATATATCTGTAGGAAACTACATGTTGTTGTGTTTGCCACTTTACCAAGGTTTCATTTAACAAGACAAATTATGGTCTCTCTCCAAAGCTTTTGCCAGCTTAATGATCTAGTGAGTTCTTGCCCTCTGTTCCCTTTCTCTCTCAGGGGAAAGGGGGTGAGCAACACGTTGAATGATTTTTCTTTTTTTTATTAAGGTTTCCCAGATTGTTTGGTTTTGGTTTTGTTTTTTTTTTCCTTTGAATACTGGCTATATGAAACATCTTGAAAGGTCAGATTATTATTTCAGATGGGGGAGAGCAATTTCTGGTTATGCTGAAGGGAACATGCAGATCATTACAGTAAGTATATCAAAGAGATTTGTACTGGTGAGAGGGATGGTGAGGGATGATATGGGCAGATAAGCTGAGTAGAATTTCTAGTGATAAACTAAAACTGTCTGTAATTTTGTAAGCATTTTTGTAACCATTGGGATACAGCCAAGAAGACAAATGTCCACACTACAAGTTCAACTCAGTTGGTCTGATTTTGTCTCAAAAAATGTTTTCTCTAGAATAAGACTGCAAAGAAAAGAATTTTTGAGGTGATTTTCACTATTTCACAATTTATAAGCAAATACAAAATTTTGGAGTAGAATAGAGGACAGGTGAACTTTTCTGAGGCTCAACTGTTGCTACCATATGCTCATGTTTAAATAGAATAGTTTTTCAGAGTCCTAATCTGTAGTGTTCTCTCTGGGTGCCACTGGTATTTTTGAGCTCTAGTGTGTCCCTTGGCCGGTCGGAATGTAGCATTTCTTGTCCATGGTGGTCAAATTAAGAATTCTACATCCTTTCTGAACCCAAATTTGGAGGTGCACTGTGGTGCACTGAAGACAGTCAGCGCTTCTTGTCTTTTTAAATGACACCTGCCTTATGCAATGGGTAATCTGTAAAGACTGTATTCAGAGAGGTTTTTTATATATAAATATATACATACATATATTATTTGCATTTTGGAAGTCTAATTCATAGGCAGATCTTTAAATACTGACCTGCACAGCAATATGAAAGCCAAACTTCCAACGTGAGATATATAGCATGCAGACTGGTTGTTTACAGTAAAGACACAGTCACACATCCATCTTTTAATTTACTTTTTTTAAAAAAGTCTAAAATAGAAGATTTTAAAGCCAGGTTCTGGGTGAATACAGTCTGCAGCAGCTTTTTATATTAACAAAGTTACTGCCTCCTTTTCTGTCTCAGAGTAACTTTGCTTGACTAAAATAGCAAAGCCATATTCTACACTTCACTGTTAAATGCCTGTCCCAGTCCAAATTGTTGTCTGTTTGCTCCTATTTTTGTACCTTATTACTTTTAATCTTGGTTTGGTACAATTCATAATTCACAGAAACTTCATATAATTAAACACACTAAATTAGTTTTAAAAAGCAATTTATATCTTTATGCAAAAACGTATGTCTGTCTTTGCAAACAACTGTAAGCAGATTATAATAAATCCTTTACTTTAATCACCTGTTGTTTATGAAACCATTCATTGATTATTTTTTTGCTAGAGATCATTGAAGTAATAGATACAATTGGATATAGATGTTGTAAGAGGCAGTATTCTCTTATCAAGGACACTTAAGCAGAATAGCCATCACTTTTTTTATCTAAACCTGTGTACAGAAAAACAAAAAAGGAACCACAAAACCCAACCCTAGTTTTTAGCTACTGGGAAGTTCGTTACATTCTTTTGAATTTGTTTAGAATGAAATAGGCATTTGTCTCCTGCAAAATACAAGACAAACGATAACAGCTTTTAGGAAGTGGGCTTTTGTTCATTGAGCTAAATTATTTTGATGTAAGAAGGAACAGGGATACGCAGCAAGAGCATTGTATACACAGTTAAAATGTAAAATAGTGTAATGTACTGCAGTGGGTATTTCAGGAATACTACACATCGTGCGTCTGAGCAGTTGCACGGAGTAAAATAGGAAAGACTAAAGTTTGCAATATCAAAATCTTATTAAAAAGATACTTTACAATCAATAATGCAAAAAGCTAATTCACAGGGTGGTGTTTTTCACTGACTTGTTTAAACATTTATGAAATTAAAAAATTCTACAGTTAATGCACTTTTAATTGTTTATTAAAGATTTGACCTTTTTTAGAGCAATGTTTTCAGCGGGAGGTCAATGACTTGATAAGATAGACAGCAGTTCTGAGGCCAGGAAGCTCAGAGGAATGTTTAGGAATTCTTGGAGTTTAAATAGATTCCTGGATGAAAAATAAAAGCAGCCAGCAGTATGGTGTAAACAGTAAAATCTATGCATAATGATGCATTTATAATTAGGGGTTTGCTTCTGTATGTTTAAAGCTTTTTAAATAAATAGAAAATATTGTTTGGTCTTTATGTTAATGTCTGCAAGTACCTATTTTTCTTTTTTTTCCCTTTTTTTTTAAATACAAATTGTACAAATATACATGAATTAAACTGGTTTGATTGCAAGTATTTCTTGCATTTTAATCTCAGCTAGCTGCTGGTGCCGTGACTCCTTAGAGACGAGCCTTCTGCTCATCTAGGAACAATACAGAACCAGCGAGTGGGTTGGGTTGGAAGGGACCTTAAAGATCATCCTGTTCCAACCTCCAGCCAGAGGCAGGGACACCTCCCACTGGACCAGGTGCTCAGAGCCCCTTTTACCCTGGACATGAACACTTCAGCAGAAAGTAACATGAAATGCACTGTAACATCTCTCTTCTGGAGTGTTGGTTCCAGCCAGCTCTGTTGCTCTGGGCACGAGGCCTTTGGCCAGAGAGCAGCTCCTCAGGCTGTAAGACAAGGAATGGCCAACGCTGAGGAATGTGGTTCACTTCACCTGGCTTCCTGTGCTTGCAAACGATGTGCTGCCACTGCTCTGGGCACAAGCTACATCCCACTGGAAGAAACAACCCTGCAGCAGCCAGACCAGTCTGGGCTCCCCTCTTTGTTAGCCTCCTGCTGCTGCACCCATGGACCAAAGTTAGTGAATCCCTCTTGCCCTCAGAGAAATTCTGTTTTATGCACACAAGGTCTCCCCATTAAGATAGCAGGAGTTTTATTTCTCCTTCTAAATATCTTGGTTTGTTCTGGGCACTCTCTCAAAAATTCACCACCAAATTCTGCACAAAGCCCAGGCTCCTGTAAGGTAAGGCTCCTGTAAAGTAAGGCCACCTTTAAATTGCGTTTTTGGTCTTTTAATAACAAGTTACATAAACTTTTTTATTGCCAAAAAATCCTTGCACCTGCTTTCTGTTTGCTGAATTGTCAGAAGGAAAGCATAGTAGGGGATCAGCAGTGTTAAGAAAAATTTCCCATATGTTTACAAGCAGATGCATCTGTCAGATGCTGTTCTAGAAATAAGACAAACGCTATCACTACTTAAACCATAATGAAACTTTTAACCTGACCTTGAGCTGGCGCATTCAGGTATCTGCAGACACTGGGACTTCAGAAGAGTACAATATTACTAAGAAAGGAGTGGAAAAAATGTCCTTTCCTGTCACAGATGTGGCTTGGTAAAACATGCCCTGCCATAAGGTTTTTGAGGTGTTCTTACTTTAATTGTAGATGTTGACAGAGTGAAGTTTATTTGGCACTTACCTGCGGCTATTGCAAGGACAGATGAGGGCAGACTGTTGGACTCTGATCTAGGAAACAATGTCCAAGGCATATTCAGCTTAAGAGGTGAAACTCCAGTGCAGGCTCTCAGTGAAACCCAGTTTAGCACTGGTGCATTTACAGCCTATACAGGCCCTCTGTCAGCAAATTTTCTCCTTAAATTGCAAACCAGGTAAGAATTGTGAAATGGGTTAAGAGAACAACGAACAGAGCATTGAGGAAGGCAAGTTTCTGCCCGCGTCTCTTCTGTGACAATTACAGAGGCTTGAGTAGCAAAAGCTGCAAGCAGTGTGGCAGGAACATGTATTTTCATTACAGGACAGATAAATCAGCTAATGAGATTTTCCTTTAACTCCTCATAAAAGACAGCAGCAGAAGGAAACCTGCCACAAAGATCAGCTGGGACAATGCTTAACAACCAGCAGCCCGAAAACCCCAGGGCTTTGCACCTAGCAGAGTGAAAGTGCTGCTGGCCAAGGCACAGAGCTGCACCCTGGCCAGTGACTAACACAGGCTGTAAATTTCTGCTGAGTCCAGCTAGGCAGGAGTCTCAGCTTGGCCATTAATTATTCAGCAAACACATTTGACCTTAATCCCCAGGCTGAGGGATTCAGCCTCTGGCCCCACAGTGATGGCAAGGCCAATACCGTTTTGCATAAAAAGCACATTGAGGGTTTTTTTCCCCTAATTCACACTAAATTTCAGCCCATGTCATGCATTCAGTACCAGCAGCCTCAGCTTTTGAAAACTGACAAGTGTGTGCCCCTGCCCACAGCAATCAGCGCAGAGCAAGGGAAGGGAACCCAACCCAAGGATCAGTTACGTTGTACCCACAGCTGTGACAGCAGAGCAGTTCCATGCAGGAGGACAGACACCCATGGAGAGTGACCACTCCTGCTGCCAGGCCAAGAGAAGGATCCTGTAAGCACTTTCTCCAGAATGGACTCCCTGTGCTCCTTCCTGTCTCAACAGCACGGTACTCCACTGCTCCAAAATTTACCAAGCCATGGATAAGGCAGACAAGAGGCATGCCCTAAAGGCCACCTTCAGGAAAGCAAGCAATCGCAAAGGCCTGGCTTTGTATGTTTGTTTGGGGGTTGGTTTTTTTTAATTTTTTAGCATCTTTTAATCTCCACTTCCAAGCAGTCAGTACTGAGGGCATCGTTCACAGCTCTGCTCAGCAGCAAGGATGAAGAACAAGCTGTGCCGCAGCTACTGGGCTGTGCAAGTCTGTGCTTGGCACTGGTGTAACTGGACTGATGTGGAAACCCATCTGGTGGGTAGCAGTTCCCACAAGTGAATTCCTCAGAGGCAGTGTGGTTGGCCTGAAAGCCAGATCTGATCTGGCTCAGCTCACACCACTGCCTTCAGACAACGGCTGGGACGTGAGAAAGTTTGGATTAGTGTTACCTCTGTTCAGTGTATCACTTCTCAGTAGAAAAATTTTCTTCTTGTTTGGGTTCTGTATGGCTCCAGGAGTAACAGGAGTCTCAAAACATCTCACCTAAGGGTGAAATAGGGTCACAGGACTGGATAGAAGAGACACTAAGACCATTATTCCTTCTCTATATATCTGCCTTTTTTAAACAATCTCAGTTATATGGAAAAAAAGCCCCACCACACAGAGCCATAGCTGAGAAAGGCATTGAGTATTTTGGAAGACAGCAGCCAGAACAAGATCGAACATGCACTGTGGGTTTAAAACAACAACAAAACAAATGGAAGCAACTTCCAAAGCTTGTAATCCTCAAGTTATCAGAGCTTCACCATCTGACAAGCCAGCATACCTAGCTGCCACACCTGCAAGGCTAACACTAAAGATTTATTTTATCCCTCTTTTTTCAACATTTTCTACCAACTGGTAGCCATGAAAACTGAGTTTGGCACACGAATACCATCCTGCCTCCAGAATGAATCTTCAAGGCCACGGATGAGTTGATAGAGCTGTGGGCCCAGGCAATATGAGACCCAGCCAAGAACAGAGCTTTGCCACGTGAACAAAGCTGAGCAAGGAAACCTGCAAGCTCTTGCTGCAAGTACTGGTGCAACTATTTCCTTAACTCTGCATCAAGGAGCAAATTACAGAACCTGATCTCCTTCAGTCAGAAGTAATTTTCGGTGCTTGGATCACACAGCCAAGACGTGAATTGCCTAAAAGCTTTATGGCAGAGAGTCACTGCTCCAATACCAGGAGAATTCAGCAAATGAAACTCCTCCAAGCAATGAGGGTCAGTACTGGAGAACTGTACTTGGCTTGGCCCACCATGGCTCCATCTGGAAGTGATTTGTGCACACTCCAGTGGTCTGTGCAGTCTGGGCAAAGGAACAAATTAATGGCATGGAGTTAAATCCTCAGGGGGCAAAAAAGCCATCTCAACCTCAAGGCAGCATTAACCATTAACTGGCTTACTAATCACATTTATTAGAAAAACTTGCAAGCTAAGTAGAGCTGCAGTAAATGACTGGAAATCCATGGAGTCCAATTTAACAAACAGGTGAGCCTGTATTAGCAGGTCATCCTGTCACACTGACCTGCATCCTCTCCACTGCCTCCCAGACAGTCTGACTTGAAGGAGAGAAAAATAGAAAGATGAGTGATAAACTGCACGTAACATTTTCAAAGTTCTACAAATATTGAGGCATCCATAAGACCTTGCAGCTGACAATTAGAGGGACAGAAAGGCAAGGTGAACGAGCAGCTAAGGCAGACATACAACAGATAAAATGCAGGAATTTTCCAGGATGCAAAAGCCTCATAGCCAGAGATTCTCTTTTCCCTTTTGGCTTGAACTGCCAGAGTTGCCTATTTTAAGTGAGGAAAGCTCCCCATCCACTTTGGTGACTGCTTGAGGCTGACTGTACAGAGCTGCCAATAATTATTTCATGCCACAACTTCCAGAACCACAGCAAAATACTCTGCAACATAGGAATGACAAGTCAAATAACAAATAACATTTTATTTCATTTACAGTGATATTTTTGAGTAGCAAAGGAACCATGACATATAGGAGCCTGTAATAAAAGTTCATGTGTCTTATCTTTATAAAATAAATGAAATCATACACGCAACATAAACGAATGTGCTCTTTGAAGACATTTGAAAAATGTCATGTCTTGATAACTATTCTTTTACTTACTGACGTCTGTTCTGCACTGGCTATTCCACTCTGAAATATAATTTAATTGTCAGCATGATAGCTTTTTTTATCCATCAGTATCTTCCAAACCTAAAATAATCATAGAATCATAGAATGGATTGGGTAGGGAGGGACCTTAAAGATCATTTCGTTCCAATCCCCTGCCATGGGCAGGGACACCTTCTATCAGACCAGGTTGCTCAGGGCCCCATCCACCCTGGCCTTGAGCATTTCCAAGGATGGGGCACCCACAGCTGCTCTGGGAAATCTGTGCCAGTTGCTCACCACCCTCACATTCTGTTAAAAATGCTGGTTATCAAAGCATCACCTCCAGGACACTAAACTGAGTCACAGACCAGCCAAATACTTGACTTCAAAAGTTATTTATCTTGCAAACAAACATACTACTACTGCTCTTTACAACTGAAAATAAAAGCACCCTATTAAAAAATTAACCTATCCCTCTTCCATGTCCACCCCACCCATTCCAACCCTCAAAGAATCTTTTTTTTGTAATTAATATTTGGCAACACTTAATGTCTTTATACAGATTAGGATCTTCAATCCATAATCCAGCTCTTCATTGATTAAAAGCAGTCACAAAAGTAGAGACAAGTGACTAGAACAAAAATCCATGGATACCATGTACACCTTTTCTTGGCGTTCAATGCACAAAGCTATAAAAACTGAACATAATTTTGTGGAATAAGTCCTCTTTTGCCATTTAATGTGCCTTCTAGCCATCCTGGCTCTCTGGAAAATTGCACTGCAAAAGAAAAGGAAAGAAAATTACTGCATCTTTCTTATGTTTGAATTAGAACTTTTAAGCTTTAGCTCCATGACACCAGGCAAAGCATCCATAAAAACATCCCATCATCTGCAATGACCAGTTTAAGGATCTGGCTAGGAAAGATAAAGAGGATTATTAACTTGACTTAAATACTTCATAATACACTTCTGCAAAGCACACATGGTGAAATAGCTTTTAGGTGCAGGAGACTTCATTAAGAAAATGGTTAATGGAGCTTAGGACAGATTGATAAAATAGAAAATCTGTGCCTTAGGGGAAAGTCACAATTTGTATCAAACAGTGGAAAAGACTTTCAGTAGAGGGGCAAAACAAGAGCAAACACCTGTCTTGAGCAGAGGTGATGAATCTGGAAGCTCAGAGTCACAGAACCACGCACAGGACCTTACTTGGCACAAAAAGTAAGCATGGAAAGGATTACAGGGGAAACAGAAATGAGCCAGATGTCACTACAAGTATCATCTCTTCAGAATAGAGCTGCTATTAGAAGTGACCAGTGGACAAATTCTGAATCATTCTTCTGATTAAATCCTCGCTCTGAAATTCAAATATATAGTGCAATTCACAAAACACAAAGCAAAGGCTTGAACAGCTCCTCGTGCCATCCTAAGCATTTACCACTGCTCATCCCAAAGTTTATGCAAGAGTATCCATAAATCTAAAATAAGAAATATTTTTCTCAATGCCCCAGAAGTTACTCTGTGAGCAACAGAACTAATGAAATCTGACTTCCTGTCTATATATTTTGACCACATTTGACAGGAAGTTTAAAAAGAAGCATAAGGCTCCTTTCTTTGGAAAACAAACTAAAAAGTCCTCAAATTCCCCTATCAGGTGCCTTTTAAGGATATAATACAGATGCCTATTTACCTATGTAACTGTAAAATCCCACACTTTTTAGCAACCTACGACATTCTCTACCGTATTAATTTATCCTCACAGTGCTTCTGAGACAGACAGTATTTAGGGAAGACATCAGACAAATGCTGAAACATGCTGCCAGCCATGTCAATGCTTTATTTAAAACACATTAACACATTGGGGAATGTGATATTTGTAGCCTTCTACATATCAGGGAAATAACAGTTAAGAGAGAGCAACATGTTAAGTCTCACTTCCAAAAGCATTGTAAGGCTCTAAATTTGAGAACTTGAAATCATACTTCCCCCTGGTTTTTTTCCTTGTGTCTTATTATTGTCAGACAGCTGTGCTCAGAAACCACACTTTAGACAACAGCTATAACTCCAAGGAACCCAGAAAAACAAAACTGCTTTCAAATGATACTGATAGTTTAGATTCAGCACAGAAGTCTGGGCTTATATTTGTAATAAATGTGTTCAACAGAAAGATTCCAAGGGAAAAACGTGCATAGAAAATTACCTTTTAGGATCTGTGCTCCCACAGTAACTTATATTACCATTAGTAATTAGCAGGCCCTCCTCTCCCTTTGTCATTTCTGTTCCACAATTACAGAGTACACATGCATTTGAAACTGCAGGGCTGACACCACCACAAACCTCCCTCCAAAGCTGTAATTCTGCATTTCCAGCAAATGTGCCAGCAGCCAGCCAAACCCCTCCCTGAGGTCTCCCATGCCTACGGAGCAGAAGAAACAAACTCCAAAAAAAATGAGAGATTAGGAAGAAAAACAACTAGAAAACCTGGAAGGAGGACATTTCTACCTATCCTCTGGTGCTTAACCTTAATTTCCATTAGGAAGAGGATAGAGAGCACTGGTGTGAGGGTCTATAAATCAAATGCCTGTTCAAACTAAGGGGAACCCTCATCTGAGGGGATCGCACTGAAATTGGAATTTACCTAAAATTTACGCAGGGGAGGAAATGCTCAAACTATGCTCTATCACATCACTCAACACAACAGTAAACGGTCCAAAGAAGTATTTTCTAAACAAGTTTCATAAGATAATGGTGAACTCTGCACACTGCAGCACGTTCAGAGAGTGCACCGTGGCCCAGCAGCTGGGTTGGAGTGGCAAACACCATTTTCACCCCAGAAGATCAGACACAGCTGGTATGACCGAGCTCTGGCCTTAAGAAATTAAATACTGCACATGTACATCACACAGCTCAGGGCGCCACTTGTTGGCAAATAGTTCTTTTAGGCTCTAGGAAGACTGAAGAAGGAATTACCACTCAATTACACCTAAGGCCATCATTTCTAAAGATCTTTGTTTTTTAAAAAAATGCAGCAAAAAGTAATTCTTAATGCTCAGCAGCTGTGGTGACTGTCACAGCTTCTGCCCCCACTCCAATCACCTTGTGCAAGAAGGGTTAAGACATCCATGAACATCACTGACTGCTTCTGTAGGCAAATGATATTAACGAGGGTGCCATCCAAATGTAAAGCTGCTTTAAGCTCCAGTGATCCTGTTTTGTTTGCTAATCCATTTCTGAAGTACAGCACACAACAGCCTTTGAAGGCAACAGCCTTCAAAATCAAAACCACTTAACCACACAAACCCCATTCCTCTATCATGCACAGCTCTTCTAAAACCCAGGACACCGCCTATTTCTGAAAAAATACCCTGCTCAAGAGAAGTGTCCCCTTTCTGTCATTTCTTCTCAGTCAACAACGATTACAGTTCTTAGCACTTTCCCAGGCCTGCCTCATTTAAAAATACCTTGCTGCAGAGACTACACACTTAGCCTTAAAACTACAACTCATTACTAGAGCAATCATCCCACAGGACTAAGGCTTATGTTGGCAAGGGACAGGAGGGGAAAATACATGTAGTATAAAAGATACAGAGCAGAGAACTAAATATTAAATATTTTCAGCAAGGTTCAAGGGCGTATAGCAAGACTGCACAACACCGACCATAGAACCACCACTAAAAGCCATCACCTCTTAGGACAGTGGAAATAGCAGCCAGGTTGAGAGCTCAGAGTGGGATAGTGACTTCCTCAGTACCTGCTGCAAGGCTTTTTCAGCAGCCTCACTCGTGGAGGATAAGTGCAGAGAAAGAGGATGTCTGAGCATCAGTATGACAGCAAGTGCTATGGAACAACCACCCCAGCTCAAACAGGCAAACAAAATCTACAGCCTTGCAACCTGCAGTGAGATCATCTGATTTCTAATCAAGAAACACCATCACGTCAACTTGGCATTTGCAGCATTACCTCTTACTTTTCTGCATTCTCCATAGGAAATAGCTTTGATATTGCCAATGTTATTATTATCTAACTGAAAATATATGAAATTTGCAAGCAGTTCTTCCCAGAGACCCAATGCCATAAGCAGACTTTGCTCTGCTCTGGCAGCTCAAAAGTTTCACAGGTCTTAACCACAATAAGAGCAAGACTCACTTCCTCAGCAATATTATTTCATTGCCTGGGTGCCCTTAACATCAGCAAGACTGATTCAGACACTGATTCACATTGATTTCCACATCTTTGTGGAAACTGTTCATTTTGGGAGCAAATCTAACATGCATGGTGCCTGGCACAAGAGGGACTTCCCTTTCTCATGGACAGTCAATTACAGTAAAACCCCAAAAAGCAACATAAATGAGGATTACTGAGGGCAACAGAAATCTCACTGCCAAAACCACTACAGCACCAGAACTCACTTCCATAGAACTCAATGATGCTGGCCAATTTCTCACCAGAAAATTCAATTAAAGCAACTAAATGTGCTTGCAAGCCCTCTGTGTTTAGAAATCCCCCTGGGTTTTTGAAACAATCCCTATGGGCTGAGTTGATCGCAGAAATGCAGAAACATTTAGCATGCTTAAGGCTAACCTGGAATTTGAAATTTCAAAACTTGCTGTTTCCATTAATTATGCTGTGAGAAGCAGAATGATCTTGTGGACAGAACACAGGGCTAGGAGTCAGGGGGTCCTCTCCCCATGAATGTTTCTAAGTGCTCTGAAATCCACAAATGAAAGGTGCACCAAGACGTAGCTCTATCCCAATTTTTACCTCAGCAAAAGAACTATTTGATCATACAGTGCAATACAGTGTTTTGGGAGCACCACTTTTCTTTGATGTAAATCCTTGATTGGCCAGGACCATAAATACAGACAGTCTCGAAGCCACAGCATGAATCAAAGGGCAAAGAGTGCCTTGGAGTCAAAATTAGGGACATTAACTAAGGATGGCGCTTTACTACAGTGGGAGAGAGATGGGGATGACAAGGGCTGTGTGAACGTGGCTTTTTGTGCTCCTTTCATACTTGGTGGGGACGATGGGTGCCCCACTTTTCTTGAAGAACAAAACATTCTCTCAGTTTTCCTTCCCCTAAAATCGGATTTTAAAAATTGTAAGAAGCCCTGATAAGAGCTATCTTGACAAGTTTTCAGGAAGCCTTCCTGCTAGCAGTACTGCCAAGGAATTTTTATTGTGTAAACACCATTTAACCTATCTGAAACACTTCTCCCAAGTGAAATTCCCATTTACTGACTTTTAAGCAGCCTCTTTCAAGAACCAGAAATTTAATAACACTTGGCTCCAAGACTGGCAAAATTTCAGTGCCAGGCAGTCTGATTATTTCTTCCCTGATTATTGGGAATATCTGCCTCAACAACAGACATACACAGCCAGCATATGTCTGTCTCAATCTCAGATCCTACTCTGCTTCTTCCCATATGTGCCCTTATCCAGCTGCAAACTCTTCAAGCTTTGCCTCCAACCACTTGAATTATATTGTTATGTGCTGTCAATAATATAGCCTGCAACAACTGGGAAATAAAAATATTGGCACAGCCTAAGGCAAA